>CAUYON010032860.1:0-57641 GCA_963573935.1 Arctocebus calabarensis | reverse complement strand
CATGGCATCACAGCTCATAGCAACCTCCAATTCCTGGGCTCAAGCGAGTCTCTTGCCTCTGCCTCCCAAGTAGCTGGGACCACAGGCGCCCGCCACAACGCCTGGCCATTTTTTGGTTGCAGCCGTCATTGTTGTTTGGCGGGTCTGGGCTGGATTCGAACCCGCCAGCTCAGGTGTACGTGGCTGGCGCCTTAGCCCGTTGAGCCACAGGCGCCAAGCCGGGAATCGTCATTATTATCTCCATTTCATAGCTAAGAAGATAGAAGCTCAGGGGGTCAGGTAATTTACCTACAGTTGCACAGGCAAAGCCAGAAGCCTACATCTCGCTCCTCTCCTGTTTCTAAAGCTTGAGCTTTACTCACTAGCTGGCAAGTAGAAGGTCCTCCATAAATATGCATGAACTCTAGTGCTCATGAAAATCCTCAACAGTGGTAGTATCTGCATCCCCCAGGAAACAGACAAGGACCCTGAGGCTTGGAGAGAGAAAATGCCTTTCCTGGGTCTAACTCCAAAGTCCACATGCTTCTCGCTACACCAGGGGCCTACACGCCACACTCCATATGTTCTCACAAAGACTGTTTTCTCATCGGGAGTTTATCACTACACAAAAAGCTTACCATTATAAAACTTCGATTGCTTTGAGTTCTGTAGTTAATAAATGGCTTCTGTCAAAAAGAACCTAGTCCGAGTCGTACTAAACCAGGCCCAAGTTGTGGCTCCACCACCCAGGGAAGATTTTTTTTTTTTTAACTCCTCCAGAGGTAGAGGAAGCCGTGGGTAGAGCCAAGCCTGGCAGGTGGTGGGGAGCGGTGTGGAGGCTGGGCGCGGAGTGGCCTGAACCTTTACACTCAGGGAGTCACAAACACAGCAATTAAAGCTTCAAACCACCCTGGTAGGTCCTCTTTAATTAAGTTCTCCAAACACCTGGCAGGGCCACAACAGTGCCCTAGGCAGGAAGGGATACGTTAGGGAAATGCTACCTGGGCCTATCCAAGAGACAGAAAAATCAGAGGGCTCTTCTCTCCCTCTCTCTCTCTCTCTCACACACACACACACACCACGAAGACAGTGTCCCTTCATTACACGGGTGGGTCCCAGGCTGACACCATTCCCTGCCCCTTCAAACTAGCAGCAAAGCACCCTGGTCTCCTGTCTGTGTCAGACAGACCTTCCTTCCAGCTGGGCCACCCTGGGCCTCTGTATCATTTTTCTTCTTTGGAAAAGAAACCTGAGAGCCCCAACATAACACCAGGCGGGTGAGAACACCCACATCCGTGCAGGACGCACCTCCTCCTCTGAAACGCCACTGCCCCCCACTCCATCTCCACCTCCAAGTCCCCCTCTCTCCCCTCTGTCCTCTTCACCCTCTTCCCTGTCTCCATTTCTTTCCCCACCTCCCCAGGATGCACCCTCTCCCTAACTCTACCCCCAGGGTCCCAGGGCCTAAGTGTTGGCTTTGGAGGCCCAGGACACAAGGGCAGGTTGCTGCAAGGAACAGTGAGTCTTCAAACCCATTTTGGATCTGCCTCAGTTTCCCTTCTGGAAAATGAGTGTATTAGCAGTCACCAACTTCCTGACTCAAAGCAGTGTCTGTGGCTCTGACGCTCGCTTTGTGGTTTGTAAAGTGTGTGCTCCATTTCGGGCGAGCACGGAATGTTCATGAACTGGGCTTTGCAGATGAGGAAACTGAGGGCCTTAGAGAGGCAAATGACTCACTCAAGGCCACACAGCTTTGGGTGGCAGAGCCAGGATTAGAAACAAGTCTTCCAGCCCTCTCTTGCCATGACATTTGAATCCTTCATGATAATGACATTGATTCTATGGTACCAGCGTGGAGGAAGCTGCCCGTGAGTGTGGCTGCTGCCAACAGATCCTGAAGAACATCAAAGAAAAAGAGAGCAGAGAAACCTCATAAGTGGGTTAGCTTTTACTCTTAATTACCGTGCAATCTAATTATACTGTTGGGGTTCACTAATATCAGATTAATTTTGTTGTATGTTTTTATATGATTAAACAAACAAAAAAAAAAACAACCGCCACCCATGGAGTGTGGGCCAGGGAGATGTGTTTGCAGAGAGGAGGACCTTGATGTGGCCCTGGCTCCTGCCTTGAAGTGTGCTGTGGATGCCTCCGGGGCAGGCTCGGGAGCCATCCTCCGGCCTCTGCAGACAGGCAACCTTGTGTCCAGTTCACAAACAAGAATACAGGCCACATCATCGTTCAGCTGGTTCAGTTCCAGGTCTGCCCCATTCCCAAGCTGAGTTTCTTCTCTCTCCCGCATGTCACCGGCTGCCCACACAGACGTAAGGCGCTTACCCGGTGACTCAGCTTCCTCTTCTGTAAAAGCCTGACACCTGATTTCTGAGTGCTCCAACCAGAGCCCCCAACCCCTGTGCCAGCCTGCATGGTGAGGCAGTGGGAAGGTGTTAGAGCTTCTCCTTAAGAAGAAGAAGTTCTCCCACTTGGGGGGAGCCAGTGAAACCTGGGGCCTCCGGGGTGCCTGGGGGCCGGGACCTGGCTCTGGAGCCGGCTGCTCTCCCATGCCCAGCTGGGCTGCCTCCAGCTGGTTGTGCAATCTCGCTATGAATAGGTCTGGGTGTGTGGTTTGGGGCCAAAGAGACCAGACTTGTTTCCTTAGGGTTGACAGCTCCCCTCTGGAATTCTGGGAGGTGAGGGAGCGCAGCTGTGAGGTCAGGCCCCTGACCCAAGGCTGGGCGGTCCAGGCTGGTGGTGTGATGGGTGGAGCCTGTGGCCAGACTGGATGCACAGGTTGCTGGCCATGACTCCTCAGTGTATGGAAATCACCTGAGTGCCAGGGCGCCCTGTCCCTCCCCACACCTCCCTCCCACCCTTCACCCCTCACTCGCCAGGTTCTCCTTCCCTTAGGTGTGGACCTAAAACCAAAAAGTTTGGAGAGGGGGAGGGAAAAACAGATTTGCAATTTATTTTTAAAATATCAAACATACGAGACTATGGGCCAACAGGGATTCTCAGACACGGTTGTTGCTGGTGGTGTGAATTTGTGCATTGTGCAACAATCTGGCCCATCTCTATCAAAATTACAAATGTGTATACCCTTTGACCCCAAATTCTATATTTGAGCATTAATCCTACAGAGATTCTTGCACATGTATGAAATAACACATGCATAAGGTTGTAGTGTTGTGGTAAGAACAAACGTTCAGAAAAACCCAGTTTAACCCGTGGACTACTGGGTAAATGAATCAGGATACATTAATAAAATGGAATACTCTGTGTTTATAAAAAAAGAATGAAGCAGCTTTCTGTGTACTGACATCTCCTCCATGTGAGAGGAAAACACTAGAAAAGCAAGATGCCCAACAGTGTATATAATGTACTTTTTGTATAATTAAAAAGGGGGACAATAAGGATCTGTATTTTTAGTACTTGTAGGTACATAAGAAATCTGGGGGGATACGTAAGAAACTTTGAAGAGGGGAGAAGGAGGCATATCTTGCTTTCTCACTTTTCAATCATGTGAATGCATTCCCTTTGAAAATATGAATTAAACATATTTATTTTAAAACACTGCTGCAAAATGAAGATGAATATAAGAGTACTTTCACATGGTTTGCATGTGTTAGCTAATATCGGGGTTGCAGTTGAGTATACCCCTATGTTATACCTATTAGGTGGGAGCTTACTGAGTTCCATTCCCCTCACCCTCTTCTTGAACTTAATTGTGTTTTTCTCTTGAAGAACATTTTGTCCAAAAAAAAAAAAAAAAATTCCATAACCCAATTGCCCGACTAAATGGACATTTGTCTTTTGGAGGCATGTCCCAAGATAGGACCCTCCTTCCTACCAGGGGGAGTTACCTATTGGGTGCATTTTGATGGGAGGAAGGACGCCTCCTCCCTACTGAAGAGGGCCACGTGTTCCCGATCCCTGTCTCCCACCAACCAGGGCTCAAGCAACCGGTGGCTCTGATGCTCTCTGATTTTGGTGCCAACAACAAGGGCCTGAGTCCAGCGATGAGGCCCAAAGTGTCCAGGACACAATGATTATTTCTATTTTTACATTTCACCTTTTAGTACTTCTCCCCAGCCCAGTTTTATACTGGTACATGCCACTATTCTGCTTTTTACTTTTCTTTTATCAATATATAAGGTTGCACTATAAGAGCAAGAGATAATTACCTCTCTAGCAGTGTATGCAGACTGAGTGTTTTCTGTGTATAGGAGAAGTTTTCATAACTATTGTTTTAAGAGATGGGTAATGTTCCTTTGTTCTGATTAGGTCCCTACTAGGACATTCAAGATGCTAACAGGAAGTTAAGGAAACTCAAAGTTAGGAGATATAAATCTGCAATGACACTATTCATTTATCAATCGGAGTCCTTAAATCAGGTGGTCATCTCACCGCCCCCACGTCTACTCCCGGTCCCCTTCCCCCACCTGATCCCAGTTCCCTCCAGGGTCAGATGGGGAGCACTCAAGGCCACTCTCCCTACAATGGTTGGCTCTTTAGAAGCTACGTTTATCTCTACAAATGTAATGCACTCCCACTTTGGCAAGTTAAAATAGTCCACAAAGGGAAGAGCTGAAATCCCAACTCCCTTGCTTCCCTCCCCGAGACGTACCCGCTACCAAGTCTCCAAGTTCCTTGCCATTTCTTTCAGATCAGAGCTTTCCAGCCTGGATAGTCACAGGGTTCTGAGCTACGGTCCCTCAGCCCGTAGGGCAGCATCCCAGGGCCTGTGGCTATGACGGCCCTGAGCAGCTTCCTCTCCCTGTCTGGTGGGCCATACAAACATCACTCTCCAGGGTAGTCTGGAATTACTGTGGCTTCTCATTTCCTCAACGTTCTTCTTCTAGAATCTACCTCCCACACTGTGACTCAATACCCTTTCCAAAGGCCGGCTCAGATCAGGCCACTGCCCTGCTGGTTTCCCATACCCAATCAAAGGGCCAAGCCACTTGGTCTGGAAATGTCTGGCAGCCTTCTTTTCTTGCCTGTCTTCTTTGAACTCTTTAAGCCCCAAACGCACAATTCACAGTTTCCTAGGCATGTTCTAAAACTTACACTGTCTCCTGTCTTTGTCTTTGGGATTCTCCTGTCTCTGCTGGGTGGTATGGGTGACTTGATGACCTGTGTATGTCAAAGTAACATTTGCTGTTAAGGCTTTGCCCTGCTGCTTGAATACTTGCAGGATCAGTTGGGTTCCAAAGTCTGACCCATTCTGCCTTTCAGCTCAAGTGTCAGTTTCCTCTGTTTCTCCATCCTACCCTTGCAACTTTCGTGGGGTTCACTCACTGGAGTGCATGCCAGCAGCCCGATTTCAGTCCAGCCGCTGGAGCCCGTCTCACTGGGACTGGCACCGCCTGGCTCATGAGGTGGATGAACGAATGTAGGATTCGCAGAGCAGATGCTCCGTCGATATGAGAAGGGCATTGAGACTTCTCTTCCTGAGTGCAGGTGGGGATGTTTGTAGTGAGTTTCCAGCAAGTCCTCAGGGAAGGCAGGAAAGAACATTTCCCAGCCACTCTGTGTGATAGACACACACACTCTCAAGACTCAATTTTCTTCAGGTCTCAAAAGTTGCTGATGGCCTTCCCAATTTCTGAGTGAAGAACATTCATGTGAAAAGATTCTTTCCTTCCACCTCCAAATGTGTCTGGTCCTCTGAGCCCATTTCTTCCCTTTGACAGTGATAAAAGCAACACTGAAGTGGGCCCCTCATGCCTTAGTCAGTGGTTTTCTACCTTCCTAATGCCGCGGTCCTTAAATACAGTTGAGAACTGCCGCCTTAAATGCACACCCCAACCCATTCCCTGGGCCAGGGGCACCCCGGGCACCAGGACTGCTCCCTGCCGGTACCCCACTGCCACTCCCCCTTTCCATGTCTCAGAGGAGTGGTCGTGAGTGACTGTGTCTGGCACGTAGTGGCTACGAAGTCAACACTCCTCACCCCCCTTGTATTCCAGCTGTGGGATGGGTGAGTTGGCCACTACATGCCAAAGTAACTTTTTCTGGCTTAAAGCTTTGCCCTCATGACTTGAGTATTTGCAAAATCAAGTCCTTAAAGCATTTTAGAGATTAGTTCAAATTTGTCCCCTTTTAAATAAAAATCTGAAGCAGGGAGTCAGCAAGAATCGGCCCTTCATGCCTGGGTGGGGCAGGGCACTGCCCCTGGTGGTATCACAAGGGCTAGCCTACCGCCACTCCGAGAGGGGTTTAATAACTGCTGATCATCAAATTCACTTCAGCTAGTTTCTGACTGCATTTTCCCCTGGTTTTGGAAAATTCTATACCAAGAATCTTGTGGTAAGTGGTATTAGATTTCCATCTTTCATCTTTTGGGAGACAGAACCCAAACTGGGATGTACTCAAGTGTCACACCCATCCCAGGAGTAGTAGGCTTTGGTATTAGAAGATGGTGAGGTTTTGCCTTTATAGGAATTAAAACAAAGCTAAAGAAAAACTTAGGACAGCATGACTCTTCACCAATGCAGAATTTACCTCAAATAGCCAACTTTAAAATCTGCACTTCCTTTTCTTTTTTTTGAGATAGAGCCTCACTTTGTTGCCCTTCGTAGAGTGCCATGGTGTCATAGCTCACAGCAACCTCAAGCTCTTGGGTTCTAGCGATTCTCGTCTCAACCTCCTAGTAGCTGGGACTACAGGTGCCCACCACAACGCCCGGCTATTTTTAGAGATGAAGTCTCTCTCTGACTCAGGCAATCCACCCGCCTCAGCCTCCCAGAGTGATCTTCCACTTTCTTTATCTGAAATACGAGCCCATTAGTGTGTGGGACCTTCAACCAGATCATCCTTCTTCTATAAGCCAGATACTTTTTATAGCCCTGAATGTACACACAGAGGAAATGTTTATGCTGTTGTACTAGAAGATTCAAGTACTGTGTTTGACTTCCAGTACAACAGGAGGGCCTGTTGACAACTAATGTTCATTTGCTGGACTCAAATACATAAGGGGACCTCATTAGGTTTAAACTTCTGACGTCTGCTGGAGGCCGTTGTCATCCAGCCTCCTCCGTAGCAGCTCCTCCTGGGGAACCCGATTCTGGGCACACAAGTGGCTGACAGCCACTGCAGGCAAGGCCAGAAAGCTGCTTTTATTACATTATCTGCTGCCTGTGGCGGTCTGAAGTGGGCCGGAGAACATCCCCAGGTTCGTGTAGTTTAGAGATCTCAGGATAGAGTCTTCAGCGTAGTGCCCCTCCCAGCCAGTGAAGTAATTCCATGGGAAGACCTTGGTAAACTCGGCCATTTAATTCCTAGGGGGTGGGGAAGGGAGAACAAAAAGACTTCCTGGAGTAAGACCGAGTGTCATTGATGCTTTATTTACATGCGTCACCATCTCTTTTACAAACTAGATTACGGTTTTAAATGGAATACACAAGGCAATATCTACAAACACCAAGGAAAGTAAGTACTGCTTCTCTATTTCATTTGGAAAGGGGAATATTCCCAAATCAAACTGGTTTTGATCCTTGAGAAGAAAGGCAGCAGAGTTAATTCGTGGCAACATATGGTTAGACAAAATCCTCAGTAAGAGTGCAATCTGATAGTGTTCACTCAGAAAGGAAGGATGAGGTGCTTCAAACCCAAGTGCAAACTGCTTGGCTCTCGAGTGTTTCAATGTGGCCATGCACCATATTCTAGTTTACATGGGGTATGAGCAAGGAACTGAAACAGATACGACAGTTTTACAGATACTGTATACAGATTTTTTTTTCCATTCATGCAACTTTTCTTAAAAAAAAGTTAAACATGTGTAGCCAAAATGTATAATACATTTTAAAAAATATTAACTAATTTTTCTGGTCCTCCTTCACATCTGTTTACATTTCCTGTGTACACAATGTGCTGGGACAAGTATATAAGAGAAGACTGATTGCCAGGCAATGAAATCATTTTAGAGAAATAAGTGACCAGACACATAGGTTTTCAAAGCAGCCGCACAAGTATTTCTGGAGTGTGGCAGAGGCCTCATAACCAATCATTCATCAAAGAAAAATACACACGAGTAAAAGTAGAGGAAAATATTTCATTCAAACTGCATAAAGTGTTACCCACTTAAGATTTAGGTCAAATATAATATACTCTTTTCAGTTACTGCTTTAAGATCTTGTTAGATGGGCCTGACCCCACAAGAATTCACTGTCCCCTGTGGCACTCTGCCTCCCCAGTTTCCAGGAGAGGATGGCTTTTTTGTACCTCTTTACTAGTGATTGCATTTCTATAAAAAAATTTTAATGAAAAAAAAAACATTATGCCTAATCATTCAGTGTTCCCCCCATACAGTAAGAAAAGAAAATCAGAGTTCAGAGCTGTCAGGGTTTTCTTTTTGCTTTGAGAAAGGGTAACATTTTTATTTCCCCTCATCAGCTCTTGACACCAACATGTGAAACAATGACTTGCTTTTTGACTGCTTTATTTCTGATAGTCTTTTCCAAGAGATTCAAAGGCTACTTTTTACGTGGAGTTCATAAGTCTGTCCCTACCATCCTTAAACTATGTGCAAGTTTGGAAGCCACCTGAAATCTCACCCTTGGAGGGACATACACTGTCCTGAGTAGCGAGTCACGACGTCCTCCCCTCAGGGTGCAGAAGCAACACATATAATGCTAGGAATCAACACCAAACACAAACATGAAGTCCGCCTTGTACTACACACGTGTGCATGAGCCTCCCAGTAACAGGAGAGACAAACTTCTGAAAATTAAAAAAGAAAATGTGTTTCAGCAATCACTGTATTGCAGAGGATGCAATTAAGGAAACCAACCGTCAGATTCATTCACAGTTAGTGGGGTATGCCGAACCTGGCGGTCAGTTCTCATGCCAGGACAGTGAAGGCTTGTGCTAAAGCTCTGTTCTAGCTTTGGTAAAAATTATCAGTTCTGGAGCCCTGAAGAGAATGATAGCCCCAGAGTGCTTGTCCTGTTTTCGGTATTACTCTTCTAATTTCCCATCAACAAGTAGGTGGCTCCCTAGAGCGGCTTATTTAGAGGCTAAGGGTAGCCTCCACAGTTCAAACAGGCCCCCTGAGGCTACTAAGTATTCTGCTGAGATGTGGGAACCATGACACTCAGAATGTGATGTGGTGGCCACCAGCCGGCCCAGACTGAAAACAGGTCTCAGTATGAGGGACAGGGGCTCAGGTAGCACCTCTGCCCAGTCTGACCACCTTAGACCCTGGCTATTCTGAGGCAGCCTCACCTCTCTGGGTGGACAGCTGAGGGCGAGGCACAGTGACCATGAACAGGCCCGACTATTCGATTCTTGCCTGAACCCTCTCCTGGGGTTGGCAGGTCCCACGCTGCCGAAGCTGCACTGTCTCAGCTCTCTACAACATTCTACCTGTAGATGCCGAGTTATTTATAAAAGGAACAATGTCAACAAAAAACATCAAAGCACACACTGCCCATTTTCCTAACCTGTGGCTGCCCTGCTCTCATACCTCTTCTGTCCCTTCTTCAGCTGTTTCAGACTGATTATTATCTGATTCTAGGACATTTGTAAGACCTTCTGCCTGAAATCTAACAAACACTGGAAAAGAAGAGAACGAACGAGATGCCCCATGTCTGAAAGGAAATCGACGTTTTAAAGCTGAAACATGTTGGAGGGTTGCCCTCATTCCCAGAGTCTATACACCTGTAGCTGTTTTGTTTGCTGTTTCTTTGAACCCCGCAGAGAAATTCTCAGGGCCCCACACAGGAAGCACTCTGGAGTTTCCTTTGTATTTCGCACCCCTCCCCTCATTCCCCTGCTGCCCAGACTCTGCACGGCATCCCCACCTAGGCAGTGTCGCTCAGGAGGCCAGACGGCAGCCGTCTTCCACTGACGTGGGACAGTTCTTGTGTACAGCAGACTCCTAAAGGATCAAGGAAGTGGCTAGCATCATCATAAAGGAATATAGTAAGTGAGTCTGGCAAACTGACAAGCAGACCACATGAAGAGAATATAGATTTTAAAAAATTATACATACTTTTAAAATGATTATAAACATGTAGCAGTTTAGAAAAGGCGATGTGCTACAGGTCTACTATAACCACAATTGCACAACAATTTACAGATTCAGTGAAAGGCAGGGTGAAATCAACAGGGCCATCGCTCAAACATGACGACCCAAGTGAGGCAGGAGAGACGTGTGACAATACCGAATGGAACTCTCATTATGCTAGGAGCTGTGATCACCACCAATATCCCCCCCAGAGGAGTTATAAAGCAAAGGTGCACAAGGGTGCCCCTGGAGGCTGGTGGTGGGTGCAGGGGGTGGGGTCGGGTTGCACGTATGTGTTGGTGCCCATGTCACGGTTCAAGCATCAGCGAAAACTCAAGCAGGGAAGTCTGTGCTGAAATACTAGCCTGTAATCCTAACACCCATGCATAAGGTTCCATTTTTGTACTGTACATGATAAAAATATATTTATACATTTATGTGCCTAATGCTTTTTATGCAAAGAAAAGAGCCTTCATATATCGCTTTGGAGAAGTATGTCTATGCTGTGCTGATCGGGGCACTGTCACACCAGTTTCGTACGTACCAATGGTGTTCCCCAACTGTCCTGTCTACCAAGGAGGGTAACAAATATAAATCACACTTTCCAGGTTAAACAGAAAGCACCTATACAGCACCATAACTTTGTGAAAATGAAACAGAATAAAATCCATAGAAGCAGGAAAATAAAAGAGTTAAATAGCCTTATCTTGTACTTTCATTGTGTCACTTGTACAATCACAACCTAAGCTTATATTTTAAAAATTCAGTTTGTATGCGATCGTCTCTCACTCAGACACTTTCAGCAGATCAGATTATACACAGCAAAGATGAAAATAATCAAGGATATATATTTAGGACAACAGTGGAATTAGAACTGCCTTAGTATTGACTGGGGTTTGTTTTCTTCACACATTTCTCACTGCAAAGCTTAGTGCTCACCTGTAAATTCTTTCCTTCTGCAAAGCAAAACAAGACTCCCCCCCACCCCTTTCCTTTTCTCCTTAAAACTAAACCCTTTAGTGGCATTTGGCAATGAACGGACAGCTGTGCTGCTTTCTTTCTTTAAAAGATCCTGGTTTCTAAGAGACCAATACTGTTCACATTAGCTGAGGACACTGACAGGCGATCACGGGCCCTGCTGATCTGGCACCCACAGACCAGGTGTCGGGGTCCCACGCACAGACCACCGACTCAGACCTGGGACACGCGGGGCCAGACGCTGTGCTCCACCGGATTTGCCTCTGCATGGCTCAGTCCTAGATGGGTGTACAGAGCAAACAACTGTGCTATTGTTCAGTTTTTAGCAAAGGATAATTTCCTAGTAAACAAAAGACGAAAGAAAATCTCCCACTAGTTTATGGAATTCCATGGGCTCAAAAGCTCGTGAAGCCGGAATGGTAACTGGTACATATGTCTTTAAATTTGCCAGGGGAAAGGACGGTTAACATTTTAACAGAAAAATACTGCAAGTTAATGCATGTGAAAAACTCAGAAAGTCAAAGAAAACAAACACAAGAACAAGACTTAGAACATCCCACAGACCATCGCAATATTAAAACACCCCAGAATTGCCGACGGGGGCTCCCGGTGTGCTCTGAGCCAGGGGGGCGGTGCTGGCGGGGTGCGTCCTCTGCCGGCACAGCCGCCCCTGTACAAGAAAGATTTTGCATACTTTATAAAGTTCTGTTCCAAGGGTAAGTGCTTCACCCAGGGTAAGGGGCCATTAACAGTCTCTGCTGGGCTAGGAAAATGGCGCGGGATTCACAAAGGTGTTAAGCTGTAAACGGTATCACTGTCCACTTGCTGAGAGCAGATTTGGCAAAGGGTTTTCTCTGTAGATCTTGTGTCAGTTCGAGGGTCTAGAGGAGGAGAAAAGAAAACTGGATCATGAAGGGCACTGCAATAGTAAAAGAGGTCACCTGACGGCCGCCTCACCCCACCCGGAGCCCAGAGCACCCTCAGCAAAGCTGTTTTGCTTCATCATGTTCAAAAGCCTAAAAGTCTAAGGACAACACATGAAACCTACTTACCTTATTTCTTATTTCATCCTCATTACAAAATATTCTAAAAAGTTGAAAAGTCTAAAGGAAATGGGATCACTGGCTTTGGATGACAAACAAAGGCAAATTAGCCTTTGTTGCAATTAGCCTTGCTGCAATCTTACCTTTCACTATCAATATCCACAAAGACAACAGGACTGAGCAGTAACTGTATTACCTACTCACGGTCATATTTACCCTTGTTATGGCTCCAAATAGAAGAATTTAAGTGTTTTAGTGGGCTCTTAAATTGGGGATGCTCAAGGTACAGAGGGGTTTTCTTCTGGATTGAGGGGTTTCCTGGGACATGGGATTTTCATGCTAAACCAAGGAAAGGGAGGCATCGCCCTCAAAAGACCAGCTACATTCCTATGGTTCTCCCCCCACTGGCTACGTAGTCTAAGTGAACTTACTGGTCTCCCCAACCATAAAAAGAGTAAGTCATGTCTAAGTGGGCCAAATTCCAAGTAGGAATTTTATTTTATTTTTTAAGAGACAGGATTTCCTTATGTTGCTCAGGCTGGATTTGAACTCCTGGGCTCAAGGGATCCCTCTGCCACAGCTTCTCGAGTAGTTAGGAATATAGGTGTATGTTGCTGAGCCTGACTCAGGAATTTGATTTGTATATTAAAAATTTACACGGAAAAGATTATATAACACATACATACAGCCAAATACCCCCCCCAAACACCCCGCTGACCATGAACATTAGTATTATTTTGCCTCTAACAGTCTTCAATGAAAAGGGACAAAAGAGGCCCTCTTAGACCATGAGTCTAAGTCTCACCAGACTCACCGAGTCCAGAAAAGTTAAAGGATTAAAAAAAAAAAAAGTATAGATGTAGCTAGAGGAACTGACATGAGAGACCTCGAGACATAAGGTCTTTTGTTTATGTAGACAGTGCTGTCTGTTATGGCGGCCAAGAAATGGACAGAAAGTGGGAGTGAAACAACACGAGCTCCTAAGATCTTTCTTACCAGACCAGGTAACTAAGTACTGAAAAAACATACATCAGCCTCTCCTCCCTTTAGAGGAGTTCTGTGTTCATTTGGAATTTTCACATGTATGTGGCTCTGATCTTTTCTGTGACTTTGCACTTGTTGGCAATCTTACCTTTCACTATCAATATCCACAGAGACAACAGGACCGAGTAGTAACTGTGTTACTCACGGTCATAGTTACCCTTGTTATAGCTCCAAATAGAAGAATTTAAGATTTTTTATTGAAGGCACAGACAGTGAAGTAGGAAAAGAAGGTCTCTTCTTTTTCCCACCTAATCGCTGGTATTTAGTTTCCCGGGCTGATGATTTTTTGGAAGTATTCTTTGTTTTGTAAGGCTATTAGATAATATTATCTTGGACTATAAAATAATGGCTTGTTGGTATCAGAGAGAGAAAAAAGCTAATATCCATACTAGATCTCAGTATCTGTGAGGAATTTAGGTTAGTAGATTACCTGGGCCTCCTTCTAAAGAATGAACAGGTAGGGGCTTCACACATACAGTCCCCTGCAAAGGGGATCCGTTTTTCCCTTTACAGTAACACTTAATAAATCACAATCTAACATCAGTATGCAATTAGTCATCAAGGGTTATGGTCCCCAGCTCCCCATCCTGACTTACTGTGAGTGGCAAGGGAAAAGCTCTAAAGTATTACCTAATTCAGGCCCCTCCCCGGTTCCCTTTGGTGTTAATTATTCACCACGGAAGCCAGTACACAATGGTAAGGTGACACACTTCATTCCCTAAGTACAGAGGCAGAGTGTGCAGCTTGCTTTAACGTTGAGGCTGAGCCAACACAGGGGGGAGGGAAGAGAGGGCAACTACAAACCCCTTCAAGTAGCATCAGTGAGGAGAACAGGCTCTGAAACCAGGGGCAGGAGGCCCATGCGGGGCAGTCTACAGCAATCAGCACACCAATCCCCAACCCAAATATCCATTCTCTCATCAAAGGCCCAGAATCTTCAGGGAGCTTCATCATTAAAGAGGAGATGGACTAATCATCACTGATTGCCTTTCTGCAGAGTGAGGGTGCGGCTCCTGTGACACTATGTCCTAGAGCTTCCTCTGAGGTCCCTAGGCAATGCCCTCCCAGGGAGGATTGCTTGGGAAACTGCCTCGATGCCCACAGTTTGAGCAGGTGGAGGCCCAGGTATAGACAGGTCTCAGGGAGGACAAATTTATTAAAGAAAACCCCCACTCCACAGAACAGAACAGAAAGGCTTTCTCTGTGATAAAAGAAAAACAAACTGTAAAATACTATGAAAACAGAAAAGAACTAGATAAATGTTGAACAGAAATACAATCATCCTTCTGAGAGAAACACCAGAATCACTACTACAACAAAGACTGGGATAATAAAAATAATCAAGAGATGTCTTAGATTTCTAATGGCTCTTATGTGGCTCAATGTTTGCACATTTATTTGATTCAGTCAAGGACAGAAAGAGTAGGGAGAGCACATTAAGCAGTAAAATCCAGCTACTGAGAGGGGAATTCGATGATGCAAGTGTTTTGAGGAGGCCCACATCATTCTTACATGGTCAAAGTAAGACCTTTTAGTTAGCTGTGTGAGGTTCATGGGTATGTGGTGATACACATCAGGTTAGGCAAAACTTCTGGAAGGAAAAGCAAGCACATAGCTGATGGAATTAGAGGTTACTTTAGTTTCTAGGCAATTTGCCAATTAACAATAAATAAAAAAATGTCCTGTCCCATTGGTGAGTTTCATTAGTAGGGAGGAGATGCCATCCACCCTGATAAATAAGTTTGAAACCAGCTGGTAATGCAAGGAAAATGAAATGAGACCAAATAAATGAGGAGGCCCATTCTAAAAATATCTATGGATGCTGTCATCTGGTCTCTGGTGAGAGTAAGTCCCTCTATAATCTTGGCATCTGTAGGGAAGACAAGTTTCTGCCTAATTATCACCACTAAATCACATGATGTTTTAAGAAAGGGAAACGCCTCCAAAAACTCTACAGAAAATCCAAGAACCCAATCAACTTTAATCGAGGATAAAACATAAATGTTCCTACCACTGTCCTCCCACAACTTAATTCTACTGTGAGAAATTTTTCAGCAGTGTTTTCATCTTCTTGGCACAGAAGAAAGGAACAGGACCCCAATATTAAATATGACATGGAGGAAAAAAGAGGTAATAAGGTGAAACCCTCACATCCACAAATCCGTAAATGTTAGCAACTTTTCCTAGCTACAACTACAAGGTGTTTGAAGTAAAGTTTACCTGAAAAACAAAAGTAAGGTGAAATGCCACTTTACTCTTTACAAGTAAAGATAACTTAAGCCAAATCTGCAACTCCTTGGGAAAATCAGGGACAAAGTCTGAAACATTTAGGTTAGAAAAGGGAGGCCTCACAAGAAGCTTGGAGAACAGGTGGGGGTCTCAGAGTTTGAGTGTTTCCATTCAAACATTAAAAGAAACACCTGCCTATGCCTGCCACCATCTCTGCTTCACTCCAGGACTGAAGGATACCGACACATCACCTGCAACCATTCCCAGGGCTTGTGTAGTTGGCTTCACCCCAGGAAAAACAGCACTTCTACAGGTCCAGGGTGAAGCAGCTATGTCTGATTTTGGAGCACCATAATGGCAGCAATGGCCTTGGAATTCATCTTCACAGAAAAACTCATGATGTTAAGGAAAGCATGCTAATGGCACATGCTCTGGCTTAATCTGGTCATTTTCCAACATCTTCTAGGGTGGAATAAATGATAAAAAAGCAGCTCATGGAAATCAGTTTGGTGGTCACTGATGGCAGGGGCCTGGCCTTGACGTCTCCCAGAGATGAGAATTGAGGAGGTGCAGCACTGTAAACATCCATTTTGGCAAAAGCTGTCAACAGCCATGCTGCCATTTCATGCAGAACGGGTATAGAAGCTGTGGCCAGGGTAGGGGCCAGACTTGCACTCTACTGAGAGCATCCCTAAAGGAAAGTCAGATTTCTAGGAAACCTACTCACTGGCTCTGGTGCTTGCTAATAGGCAAGAAAGCACTTATGGAGAAGGTGAGGATGTTATAGGAAGGCTCAGAAGGAGAGTCTTTTAATGGCAAAGGTGATATTCAGGACAATAGCAGATTGGCTCTTGAAAAAAAAAAAAAGCCTCAGTTTGTGTAAGAGAAAAGCTTGACTTGTGTGGAGACTGCTTTGTGCTACCCCCAAGAAATTCCTGGGCTTGCTCAAGGCAGTGGGTGAAGCCCGTCTTTGGAGGCTGGGGACACAGGCCCCTCAAAAGCCTTTGCCACCTGGATTCCTCAGAACCTGCATGTGACATGGACTGCTCTTCCAGCCACCTTCATGCTGTGCTGAAAAGTCACAAGGGAGACAGTTCAGGAGAGCAGCCACCATCCCAGCACTTCCCAGCTGAAGCACAAAGAGCTTGGTGGTGGCTACCTGCTGAGAGGCACCAGCTTTTCTGTTTAGAGTCTTAAGAAGCTTAAGTTAAGAATGCCCCATCTGCCTTTACACCAGGCAGGGACATGTTCATTAATATTCTTCTTCGAGTATCCGGAGTTGACTATGGAGACCGACATGGCAGAAACATGGTAGGCACTGATTTACTCTCAACAACAAACTTGCCAAGATTTGAAATCATACAGAATAGTATGTAAATTTTTGGATTATGTTCTTTTAAAGAACAAATTTTAAGTCTTTAAGGGGCATTTGGATCTTCTCTGGACTCAAAGTTGCTTAAATGTAATATCCAAAAATCTTAGTTGGCAAAGACCTGTGGTTTTCATGTTTTATGACCCACGGCTACTTCTGGAACAACCCTCTCTTGCATCAAGAATGCTCTGCCTGTTCAGCTCTTCTCACTACTGTGTGAATCACCCACACATTAAGAGAGCACCTCTAGCCCCACTTCCTAGGCTATCCTTGACTGAACTCTTACGACACTCAACTGGCATCTAATCATATCATGCCTGGAATGACTACTTTTTCATGAACTCTGAGCTCCCCACATGCTGAACTCCTTGAGAGCAGAGCAAAGTCTTCAAATCGAATCATACTTATAGAGCACCTACTATTTTAAGAGCACTGTCTTAGACATGGTGTTTGCCCTTAGGCAACGCACATTTTGGTGAGGGAAACGAAACTTTCCTGATGTCCCAGGTAGCCCTGATAACTGCAAGTATAGAACAGGCACACAGTAAATGCTGGCTGAATAAATGAAAGCACCACCCTTCTGGAACAGCCTTCTCTCTCTGCCAATGGCATTCTCGATGTCCTTTAATTGCTAATGCTTCTTTGACTTACGTTTGCTAAGATTTTATCTGAAGATAGGCAAACATACTGCTTATGCGACAAGACCTAGGATTTCTAATGCTTTTATTGTGTGGAAAATATTTTCCAATGATTAAATCCCAATTCTTATAAAATGAAATCGATACAAGGCACAATTTTAACATTCAGCCAATTCTCAAGTATTTAGTAAAGAATTTACCTTCTGCCACCCTTTCTGTACATCCCACTACACATATCCTTTACCACCAGCCAGCCCCGCAAAAGAGTGCTGCTGTCTTAAGTTTCAAGTTGCTGTTAATGAAGTGATTCACCACTTAAGAACAAAAGGGAACTGTAGAGTCCATGAGGAAATGCTTAAAGCTACAACCATGACCTGAATGTCACAACGTCTATGTACCCTGGGTGTGACCCTATTCTGTATGACGTCTCCCTGCATTTACTGGGGCATAAGGGTGGAGGATGAATGATGGGAGTGTGCAGGCGAGGATGTCCTAGATCCTTTGAGGGTGGGTGGAAGTACAGGTGTTTCGCCAGCCCACCTAAGGGTTCAGCTACCAAGTGCAGAAGAGAGGGGTCTCCAAGTCTTCTTTTCTTGCTTTAGATATACAAGGTTTTGAGAGACAAATTTAATTTTCCCAAGTGATTCTGAAACTGAAATCACAAATCAGCTCTTTTAGTGGCACAAACAGTTCAAACCACTCATCCAGGGCATAAGGTATGACCAGGGCATGCAGGTGACGCAGATGGTGGCCAAGCAGCAGCCATCGCACTGGCACAACAGAGGAAGGAAATCAAAAGGGAACTGAAAGAAGAGACCCAGGGGTGGTTCCATGACTGAGACAGAGGCCTGTCATGAGGTCAGACATGCAGATTCTAGGAGTAGGTAAATCCTTGTTTGTGTGGCTCACATGTCACTGCTTGGTCTGCACTGTGGAAATATGTGCAAGGGCTCCCTGCTACGGTGCACCCCCCCAACCAGCAGGGCGGCCTGACCAGAACCTGACTGGGGCTGAACAGGGAGTGCTTTGGCTTTAGGCTGTCAGTACATAGGCAGCACCTGCAGGTGTATCAGTCAACATGAACTTCATGATTACTTGTAACTCCGTTGGGCTGTATTACTTTCTTATCATTTCTGAACATGCAAATGACCGACAGAACCTCCAATTAATTATAGATGCATATATACAAATGAAGGACCAGTAGAAATTAATTTAAAATTTCAACCTTGGAACTCTGAGACTGCTACCTCTGGCCTTCTCTTCTTGGCCACTAATTTTCCCCTAAGGATCAAATCAATATTCCACACAGAGAAATACTTTAAAAAAATTATGGCCCAGATTTCTTTCATTAGAAAGGGGGAGGGAGAGAGAATGACATTCTGACAAACAAGCCTTCAATCAATCCAGGATTGGCAATTAAAGTTTGATCCTTCAGAAACACTGGCATGACTCTCTGATAACTCATGACTAAGTGATTCTCATCCTTTAATAAATGAATGCTATGAATTCTAGCAAAAGAGAGGTTATAAGAACTAGTAAATCATGAATTACAGAATAAGGTCCACATCTATTACTGGGAGAAAGAGGAAAAAAAACACCTGCAAACCAGTGCCCAGAGGCTCTTTACAGAGTGGTATATTTTAGTCTCAGGCCCAGCTGCTGCTGCTGCTTTAAGAAGCAAGCACCTGAAGAAAAATGACCTATTTTCCCTGGACTTTTAACGAATTTAGAGTTGGAAGAGATTTTAAGGGTGCAGTGACTGTATTTTCTGAGCTTTAGATTGTGTCACATTAGCCAATAAGAAATAAACCACCTGGCTCAGCGCCCATAGCTCAGAAACATGCTAAGGACTGTCCTTAGCTGTTTCTTCTCTTGCTCTGTGGTCATACTGACCTACTTTACTTTCAGGAAAATTTGGTGACTTTTCATTTTTAACTGAGTAAATATCCCCTCAACCTCCTGCAAAGTATTCTGAAGAAAAGTAACCCTAAGGTTCCATTATGGCATAATAATGAAATGCACTGTCCCCAAAGTAGTAATTTATTATTATCAAAATCATAGTTCATAAAATAAAATTTTAAAGTTTAAGTATTTGAATCTCCCTTAAAAATTTTTTTTTTTTTTTTTGTAGAGACAGAGTCTCACTTTATCGCCCTGGGTAGAGTGCCGTGGCGTCACACTGCTCACAGCAACCTCCAGCTCTTGGGCTTAAGCTCTTGCCTCAGCCTCCCTAGTAGCTGGGACTACAGGTGCCCACCACAGCGCCCGGCTATTTTTTTGTTTTGCAGTTCGGCAGAGGCCGGGCTTGAACCCGCCACCTTCGGTATATGGGGCCGGTGCCCTACTCGCTGAGCCACAGGAGCCGCCCCTCCCTTAAAAATTTTTTGTACAATCTTTTATAATTATGCATACACAAGAAAGGTCTGCTATTCAACTAAAAGGGAAACCTACTCTTGAAAACTCAGACAAAAACTGATAGCACATTTTTCTCCTGAATGAATGTATTCTTTCCAATGAACTAGAAAGTGACCTCCTTACAATTACATCCAAATTAAAACTTGTGTCTCTAAAAGCCTCTTCTTAAGGGAAGACAAGCCATTTAGTCGTGTAAAAGCCAAGTATCTAAATTTCTAAAGGCAAATTTTCCATATTCCCTCCTTTCAAGGAAGATAAACTATTCTTCTGAAAGACAAATATCTAAATTTCTTTCTTTCTTTCTTTCTTTTTTTAGAGACAGAGTCTCACTTTATCACCCCCACAGCATCCTCCAACTCCTCGGCTTAGGCGATTCTCTTGCCTTAGCCTCCTGAGTAGCTGGGACTACAGGTGCCCGCCACAACGCTTGGCTATTTTTTTGTTGCAGTTTGGCTGGGGCTGGGTTCGAACCTGTCACCCTCAGTATATGGGGCTGGCACCCTACCCACTAAACCACAGGCACCACCCCCAAATATCTAAATTTCTAAAGTCAAATCTCCACCAGTCCAAGTTCTGATATGGCACGGAGGTGGCTGCCATGCAAGTCCTTCCATTACAGTCTTTTTACCATCTCAAGGGCTATTAAATGAGTGATTTCAGATGTCCGAGTTCCATCAGGGCCTCTTATGCCTGGGTGAGTTGGAAAACTTTAGCATCAAAACACTCCTGACATTCCCCTTTCGACAGCTACCCATGAGCTGGTGTGAGCTCCCCCAAGAGACCCTTGTAATTCCTTCACCATGGCAGAGGGTTAAACAAGGCTCAAGGTTTTTTGGCTTTGAATTCCCTTTCTTTTTATACCATTTAAAGAAGCTTTATGTAAGCAGCTTGCTGATACGGAAAAAAAACAAAGGAGCCGGGGCAGAGGAACTGAGCCTTGTTAACATGGGGGAGGCTCCAGGTACAAACCTGTTGCAGAAGATCCCACTCATCTTGCTTCTTGAGGAGGAAGGTTTCAGGGCAAGCTTGTCTGTTACCTGCTACTCAGGCTCCAGTTCACAGCTACTCTGGTTTAAGCCACTTAAGAAATGTGTCCAGCGTAGTGACCTTGGACAAACTACTTAACCTTTCTGAACCACCTCTCTTTCATCTGTCTACATACCTAATTGCACCATAAATATTTCAGCCCACTTTGGTGCATTTGATTCTTTCAATAACCTTGTAAAGTGGCAGGGGCTACTAGATTCATTTTACAAAATAGGAAATTTGAGACTCAAAGACCTAATGACACACCCACAATGACCTTGAGCCTTGTTTAACCCACTGCCATGGTGAAGAAAGTGGTGGAAATGGGCCTGTACTCTCAATTCCTGATTCCAATCATATATTTTTCCTAACACATTACACTGCCTGATTTTTGATAGTGCCAACAACATTAAAAATCAAATCCACAACCTATGCCACAATGTGTTTGAAACCTGAGATCATTTATAGGCTGGGGAACAAGGAGGAGTACCTAAGTGCTCCCCCAGATAAAAACTTGTGTTTTCAACTTAATTCTCTAGCTTTTCTAAATGCTTAGATCCTGAGTGCTGATAAAGATGCTCAATACTAAGATGTAAAATAATCTAAGAGAAAGATCTTCCTTCTGACATAAATATTCATATGTGAAAGAATTCAGAATACACTTTCCTCAGTTAAATTAGAAGTGCTTATAAACTTGTTACTTTACTTGAAAAAAAGAAGAAACCATAACAGCAAAGATTGACAAAGATAAGTCTTGGAGCCAGGAATGGTGGCTCACACCTGTAATCCTAGCACTCTGGGAGGCCAAGGCGGGAGGATTGCTGGAGCTTAGGAGTTCAAGACCAACCTGAGCAAGAATGAGACTCCTCATCTCTACTAAAAAAGTAGAAAAACTAGCCAGGCGTGCTGGTGCATACTTATAGTCCCAGCTACTCTAGAGGCTGAGGCAAGAGGATTACTTAAGCCCAGGAGTTTGAGGTTGCTGTGAGCTATGACACCACAGCACTCTACACAGGGCAACAGAATGAGACTCTGTCTCAAAAAAAAAAAGATAGAGTTGGACCAGAGAGTCCTAAGAAAGCCCTTTGGCTAGGGGCCTTATCCCTGAAGTATGGCCCATCCACCCCTTTCCTTGCCTTCTATTCTCATCTCCTCCTGGCAGGTAGAGGGACCTTTGTCATAGGCCACAGAGGATGACTAAATACAGAGAAGAATGAGACCTTTGAATGAACACATGTTCTTTTTACTAGCAGTAAAATTCCTTTGGTTTGCAGGTTAAACACTGAGACGAGCTGGTTGGGAGCCACAGTACTGTGCACCACTGCTCCACGGTTCTCATGTGGAATAAAGTTTTGAGTAAATGGAAGAAAGGCTTCCCCAAGGCTTTCCCTTCATCCCCGTCTTGTCACTTGGACACCAAAGCACAGGGCACTGACCTGCTTTGCCCACTTCCCCTTCCTCAGTGATCCTTCAGCCTGGCACCCAGCTCTGAGATGAGGCCTGCTTAGCACCAGTGAAGCTCCCCACGTTCAAACCAACAACGTTCTGTGTGGAGATGAGGGAGTCAAAGTTAAAATCCAACCCATCAGCATCCATGAGTTCACTACGGATAATAGACTCCATGTCACATTCTAAGCTCCCATTGAACATGTCCAGGTCCAAGTCGCTGGGGAACTTCTCATGGCCCATGACGGGAAGGTTTGCACTAGTTGAGTACAAGGAGGAGCCTGAGAGAGAGTCCGAGAGGGTTTGCATAGACTGGTTGACAGGAGACTGCTGCTGGTGTTTGGCTGACCCAAGGCTGCTGGAGTCACTCAAGCCCATGTTGCTGACGGAATTCGACAAGGCACGGCTGCCACCGAGAGCGCCCTGGGTTTGGTGCTGGTGGTGGAGCAAGTTCTGATTGACCAAACTCCCCTGGTTGGGCTGGGCAGCGAAGGACATCATTGGGTCACTGCGAAGCATCACGTTCCGGCGGGAATTCTGGGCAGATACTGCGGTGCTGGCCTGAGACATCAAGGGGTCCGACTGGGTCATCATGACATCACTGTGGCTGAGTGAGTCCGAGGTGAGCAGGTCCTGGAGTGTCTGGTTCCCATAGTGGGACATGGAAGAGAAGGTAGCTGGCTTGTTCTCTTGGATGGTCTGCATGGGAGACTGGCGCAGGGAGTTCAGGGCCGAAGGGCCGAACACTGTGCTGTTAAAGGAGCTGGTCGGAGAGCCCAGGCCCGAGCCCTTGGTGGTGTAGGGGAAGCTAGAGCTCCGCTGCATGAGCCCCCCAGAGGGTGACGGCTGGGACGACGGGAGTGGGATGTTATCCAGCAGGTCATCCATGAGGTTGTCAGCCAGCCCATCGTTCAGATTCATGGTGCCTGCCATGTCGGTCAGCCGCGGCAGCTCCACAGTGCACGGCTTGCTGACAGAGGGGGACAGGCTTGCTGAGTTGCTGTAGAGCATGGGTGAGAGAGGCGCATCGTCATCCTGGACGTCGTCCAACTCTGTGCTTGCCAGAATGGGTGACAGGCGGCCACTCACGGTGCTGGCGTTGGAATTGGTGCGTGAGCGGAAGTCTGTCCACGCATCTAGCTCATCACTGCTACGTGACGTAGGGCTGCCAGGCCACTTGGAGAGCTGGGAGGGACTGTCATCGGCTGACTCCGGGGCTGTCTGCAGGGCTGCCTTCTTCTTGGCGGCACGGCCACGGCTCTTGGTATACTTGTTGCTGTTGTCCATGGAGACGGCCCGCCGCCGGGGGGCCTTCCCACTCTTCCCCCCGTCAGGGTTGATTATCCACCAAGAACTCTTGCCGGTTCCCTCATTCTGGACCCGCATGAACCGGCTGTGCAGAGACAGGTTGTGCCGGATAGAATTCTGCAGAGAGAGAAGAGACAACATAGAACATGAACCAGAATGAATGGTCCCAAACCAGGCAAGTCCTCACTTTAAAAGCCTTCTGAATTTCAAAGGCAAAAGAAAGAAAGAAAGAAAGAAAGAGATCCGAGAAGACAAACATCATTGCATGACCCTCCTTGACTTGGTATAAAACAACAACATGATTTTTAAATGGCAGGTTTCATATCGAGGAGATGGGGAGACGGTTTCATCTTCAGGAGCTACTGGGAATGCATAAGCTCACTGACAGTGGTTTCTTCCTGAATTCCTAAGTTTTACTGCTCTTTCTATAATTATATTGTCTACATTAAAGTTCACACCTATAATTTATTCCGCCCCCCTCCCAAGTCTCTCCCCTGTTCTTTGCAACAAACATCCCTGGCTCTCCAGGGGCAATCAATCACCTGGGAGGCTATTTTATTTTCTATGGTCCCTTTCTCCACCAGCGTAGCGGCAGCATTCACCTTCTTAGCCACTTTTATGAATTCAGAACTGGTAAGGATTTTTCCTATCCTTTCTAAGATTCCATCTTGTCCTGCCATAATTTCACAGCTCCCCATGTAATTCTTGGCAGACATAAGAAAGCAGAAAGCATGGTACAGCAGGATTTACTGGGATGATGAAAGAAGTAGGCAAGTCTCTCATTCAGAAAAATTAATTTATAAAGATAATCCTACCTCAAGGCAGTATGAGCTGAGCATCGTAACCTTCTTCCAAAGAGTATGGTATGAAAAGGCAGGGAAAGAGAGAGCAACTGCATGGTGGAGAAACTGCCCAACCCTCTCCCAGCCAGGTGACCAAGGTCTCAATGTCAACAGCGCAAGTCATGCTGACAGCATGTACCCATGAAGTGACGTGATAAAAATGGTACCTTCTGTGGTCTACCTTCCAAAACCCATAATCACAGTCTAATCAAGAAGAAAACATCAGACAAATCCCAATTAAAGGACATTTACAAAATGCCTATTCAATACTTCTCAAAACTGTCAGATCTAAGAAGAGTCTAAGGAAACATGTTGGCTTAAGAAAGGTAAAATGGTCTCCTGAATGCAATCCTGGAGTAGGAAAAGGACATTAAGTAAAAATGAAGGCACTCTAAAGGAAGTATGAACTTTGGTTAATAATAATGTGACCATATTGGTTCATCAGTTATGACAAATGCACCATATTATATAAGATGTTAACAATGGGAGAAAATTGATGTTGGCTATATGGGGACTCTGTACTATCAATATTTTGCAACCTTTTGGTAAATCTAAAAAAGTATTCTAGAATAAAAGTTTTTTTTTTTTTTTTTAAGAAGTAGAGAAAAATACCCTCAAAACCCTAATGACTGCACCCATCTCGTAAGAATTCTCCTCCTGGTTTGGTAGGATAAGCCTGATGACAGGGCTGACCCAGATTCAGTCCTATCTCTTGCACTGACCGTGCAACCACTAATCTGCTTTGTAACAAATGCAGTTCCATTTCCATTATGGCCACAATAATACTCAATCCACCCCTCTCTGACAAGGATGATGTGAGGATGACATATGATGATATACTTTGTGTAGATATGCTGTGAACTCAGGGTGTCCTGACTGCTATTCCAAAACACAGAGTCCCTGGTGGAGAGAGTGCATGGGGCAGGCTTGTTCTCATCTGCACAATGCCCCACCTGCAGTCAAAGTGGGGCGCTGATGAGGCAAGTCTCTCATTCAGAAGAATTAATTTATAAAGATAATCCTACCTCATACATAGCCTCTATATCTGGAACAGCACCTGCAGGCCAGGTGAGTTTTATTTTATAAGTTAAAGATTAAGGATATTGCCTGATGCTGTAAATTTAATATGAACAATCCTAAAAGTTACTCGATTTTTTTTTTTAAATTGGCAATCACCAACTGTATTTATATAGAGGATTACAAATACATGTGTTCTACCAGAATGTTTTTAAAAACACAGAAATTCAACAGGATTTTACTATAAATAAATAATTCACAATACTCAGTGTTTCCTGTGTATGTTCCTGTGCAAGAAGGGCTTGTGTTCTCACCCTGGGCAATGAGCATCAGCAATCAGGGGTCATCAGCCGGCATTTCTACAACTGCCATAAAAATGCATTTGGGAGAAGAGAATGGGCAACACGCTGAGTCTCTGGTGAAACAAATGTTGCCCAGGAGACTATCTATTTTACCTCCTTTTACTCTTATGGTTTTAAAAAAGAATAATGGCATCTCTAATGGCTCAGATATGATATTTCTTTAAAAAGTAAAACACTTTCTCTATGCAAGAGGTTTATGAAGCATGCTTTTAACATGCACTCTAAAGGGTTCAGAAAACAGGCAAGTACAAGGTGGTTCTACCACTGAATACTCAGACGACTACATACAATAAACCAAAACTTACGCTCAAGCTTCTGGGTGAAAAAACAGGGAAGTCCTGAGGCTATGTGGGACGGTGAAGACATTTGCCCTGATTATTCCTACCCTGGTCAGTCCCCTTTGCTCTAGATTCTGTGAAGAGTTTACACTAACACCCACAATTATCAAGAACGACTAATCGTAAGTATTTAGTTATTCCTCATTTAAAAAGAATTTAAGGAACCATATTTTAAAACGTATTTTAGGTTCACCAATTCCAATGGAGAAAACAAATGAAACACTTTATAGAACTGCAAAATGCCCCATATGACTTTTCTGATGGCCACATCTATCACTATGACTCTACTTCCCACAATGTATGTAATTATAGACAATTACAATTGTATACAACTAGTTAAAATTTGGAGACAGGTGTTACACCTCTGTGAGGGCAAGTGGTAATGAGGTCAGAACACCCACATCTAGGGTTCAAACTACAGGGCGGAGAAGGACCATGGAGAACGCCCACCTGTACAGGTTCCTAGTTAAAGGGGTGAAGAAATGACAGCCTGCCAGTTACTGACCCACAGGTTTTAGATTCACTGTTTCCAATCCTCATAACAAACCTGCAGAATTTATATATTAGTACCCTAGTTTTATATATGAAAACTCAGGCTCAGCATTAAATATCTTAACACAAGGTCCCACGGCTGGCATACACAATATACACAATCCGTTGCTTTTTCTATAATTCTTCAAAGGTCAAAATTATTTAGAAGTCACTATTTAATCTATTTGTGCTAACAGTTAAAGAAACTAATATTTAAGAAAGAAGAGGGATACAAAAGCACAATCTTACTGTAATTCTCTTTATGAAATAGGGGTAACAATTTGGCAGGTTCTTCTTAAAATTAAAAAAAAAAAAAAAAAAGATTTTTCAAATGAAAGCCAGTCTTTCAGCAGAGTGCACCTGCAAGTGTGAGCCCCCTTTAGGCCACACGTTTACCTTTCCTTAGTAAGCGGCCATCACAGCATTCACTAAGGAAAGCACAGTGGCTTACCATACAAACCAACATTAACCGCTCCTCAGGTTCTCAAAGCCCAACTTATTAAATGGCTGATTAGCTTCCATGCCCAATCTTCACCTGACTCGTTTTAGAGGTTTATTAGCAGCTGAATACATTCCCTGAGGCTTTCTGCCTATGGAACGCTCAGACAGGTAGTTCAGTCACATCATTAAGACAACACAAACAAAAACTGTGCCACTGTCACCCTCACTGTCTCCAATCCCAGCAGCCTTCTGTTCACACAGGCTGGCTAGCCTTCCTTTTTTCGAATTCATAATCTGAAAGTAGTCGGGCATTGACAAAGTCTAATAAAGAAGACTCATCTGTCCATTTCTAGTTCAAATGCCCCCTTACCCTGCTTAGGCCAGATGCCAGAGATGTACTCTACTGTTTTCCTCACAGGTCATGATTATAACTACAGTCATTCCTTGGTATACTGGGGGGCTGGTGCCGGGACTGCCATGTATAAGCAAACTGCCCACATTCAGGCCCTGAAGGACTCCCCTATAGGAGAAGTTGGCCCTCTACATACTGTTGTAATTCTGATCTTGAGAATACTGTAATTTTGATCCTCATCTGGCTGATAAAATGCCACACGTAAGTAAACTTGCACAGTTCAAACATGTATTGCTTAAGGGTCAACTGTGCTAACTTCTTGACTTAAATTTTGATAAAATAGAAAAAGTAAATAAATAGATGCCAGGTAAAACATCCTCCTATTCAGAGGGCTGAGGCAAGAGGACCCCTTGAGCCCAGGAGTTTGAAGTTACAGTGAACTATGATCTTGCTACTACTTTCTAGCCTGGGCAACAAAGTGAGACCCTATCTCTAAATTAATCTTAAAAGGCCAGGCAGTTTTCCTATAACTTCTCTGGTAACAAAAGTTAATGGTGGTAGGATTTCTGTAAGATTTTAAATGGCCCCTTCCCATCCTCAATCCCAGAAAAACCACCATTAAAAATAGTTTTTCACTAATTCATATATCCAACTTACCAAATAGTCTAAATCTCTAGATTTTTACATTAGTTTGGGGGATTTGGGAGCTGAAGGTAAAGAAGGAATGGTTTGATAGACCTGTAGTGATTTTTCTAATCACATCTAGATACATATGATAAACCCCGTGAGGCAGGCCTCTGTTAGCCCCCCAAAGAACCAGGGGATGTGCTTCCGTTAAGGTTATGATAAGGTATATGATGCCAACCAAACTCCTATTGCTAGAGCTCAGGCTGTTCTGTCATCATGGTTACTTACTAAACAAGCTAAGAAGCTATTATAACCCTAACTCAAAACCATGTGAATAGTTCTGGTTATTATAAATCCACTACTTAGAAATCAAGATTCTGATGAATTATAAGAAAGCAAACATCTCTAGGAAGAAGCTTTAGCTTCAGGGACAAATACATCCGTTTTCCCCCTGCTTGCACCCAAAGACTTAAGAGAATATCCTTACAACAACTCTATCACAATGTGTCTAAAGAGAAAGCAGAGATAAGAACGCTCCTATCTCATTTTTATGTCAACCTTCTCTTTTACAAAATGATTTACACAGAAGCAAGCCCTGCACTGGGGCAGAAACTCTTCAGGTGCAGTTAATCAGTAGCAGAGGTGGCAGGCCTGTGTCCTGCACCACTGCAGCTGCCATTAGTGGCATAACCTTTCAAGGAGGAATGTGCACTGGGTGTGTGACAGAGGCCAAACAATGGAATGCACATATCACCGTCATGCTGCTTAGAGATTCCTTTGCTTGGCCCACCTTGAAGAAATTAGCGTAAAGATGACTGTACTTATCAGAATCTGGTGGTTTATTTCTTGTTATAATAAAGACAGTTTTCTATCAAAAGATACATGGTTCCTATGTATATGCAAATTGGTTGTGAAGACAGGTGGACCCAAACAGATTATGTGTTAGAAGCTGCCTGGAAAAGTGTTTTACCAACAATTTACAAAAGTAGATAGTTCTCACATGCAATTTAAGATGGCCAATGGAGGGAGACAGTGTGATGCTGAAGAAAAGACCCCCTGACTTTGATGTCAGCCAGGTCTGGGTTAGAGTCCTGATTCTAGCCCTTGCCTGTGACCGTGGGCAAACTTGTTAACCTCGGTTGCCCCTTTGGTAAAATGGGGATAAAAACACTCTCATCGCTAGGATCTTTGGGAAGATTAAATAAAGCTCTGCATGCAAACTATTCAGTGGAATGCCAAACACAAAAGCAGCTCTAACCAACTGTTAGATCCCACCCACGAAAGCACTGACATCACAAATATTAACTTACTGTTTTCCGAGCATCACATACTTTAAGCCAGTAAGTGAAAGGGCGGCCCCTTCCAGGAAAGGATTTCAAACTTCTTGAAAGCATTTCATGGGGGCGGCACCTGTGGCTCAAGGAGTAGGGCACTGGCCCCATATACCAGAGGTGGTGGGTTCAAACCCGGCCCTGGCCAAAAAATGAAAAAAAAAAAAAAGTATTTCAAAGGTTCTATGCCAGTCAGGAGTAACTGGTAATGTCTTACTGTTGCTACCCTACGTCCACTTTGGCCCTTCCAATCCATGTTTACCTTGTAGAGACTGTCCACTAAGCCAGACGCCAGCTGCCTGTGCTTCCCCTGGAACACAGAAGAGGTTTTGTCTGGAGGCAACATGTGGTATCAATTTATCTTTCTCAGCAACTCAATAAGACATCTACTCACTTTAAAAATAAAAAGGGAGTTGTGTAATTTAACTCTTAAACCCCCTGCTTTTTTTGTTTTTTAAAAGATAACTCCCTCCTCGTTCTTTCTTTTGGTGGTGGGGAGAGGCTCTCTCCAGAGCAGCAGAATGAGTTATGGTTGTCAACTCTGAAGCCAGGCCCGCTATGTCCACCAGGCAGCCTGCCGGTTTCTCCTGGTCCTTAAGAGGGATTTCAGGGGGAAGCAAAGCACAGTGCTCACTTATCTTGTGTACAAGGACCAGCATTTCAAACAAGTCTCACTGTTTGATGTGGGGACACTGACAATTCAGAATGAGTTGCCAAATGTCTGAATTCTAACATATGCATCTGCTGACCTGGGAATGACAAAGGTTACACGGGTAGCCCAATGGGAACCATGAGTCACAGGAAGGCCCAGAGGTCTGTGTGCCACAGCAGAGCAATGCAAAGAGACAGCTTCAGGAAAGGGCGCCTTTGGTTTATCTTGACAGGTTCCTTCTAAGGCAGTTCTCTGGATTAGGCCCTTGATTCAATAGTAGTTCCCTCACCCTGGCTTTCCATTAGAATCCAGGGGAGGATGGGGAGGCTTTAAGAACTTGCACCCCACTCTCCAAGTTCTGATTCAATTGGCTGGGTATAGGTACATTTTTAAAGCTCCCCAGATTATTTTCTTTTTTTCTGAGACAGAGCCTCACGCTGTCACCCTGGATAGAGTGCTGTGGCATCACAGCTCACAGCAACCCCCAATTCCTGGGCTCAGGCGAGTCTCTTGCCTCCGCCTCCCAAGTAGCTGGGACTACAGGCGCCTGCCACAAGACCCAGCTATTTTTTGGTTGCAGCCATAATTGTTGTTTGGCGGGCCCAGGCTGGATTCGAACCTGCCAGCTCAGGTGTACATGGCTGGCGCCTTAGCCCGCTGAGCCACAGGCGCTGAGCCTCCCCAGATTATTTTAATGTGCAGTGAGGACTGAGAGCCACTGGAATTTTGCCCTTAGCTTTCCACTGATGAAGAATCTGCCTTCTAGTTCATGATCCCCGTCTTTCCAGTTGTGGCCAGATAGCACAGTGATGTCCTTCAACACCATGAAGATAAGGATGAGAACTGGGGTAAGAGATTCAAGTTGTGATTATATGTGGAGCATAAAATGACGAGTTAGGGCAATTTTAGAGAACTGAAGCCTGATCTGGACTTGCTCTTAAAAAATGATGAGATGGGGGAAGGATCCTTGAGAACAGCCACCCACTCTGCCCTTTGATGGTTCTCCACCTAGCATGCGCAGGCATGGATGCTAAAGAGGGCAGGTGGACTTTCCCAAAGCTAGAACCGATACGGACTGAAGAAGGAAGGGCTGGCTCTGATGCCTGTAAGTTTCTTAGACATTGGTCAGATCTAGCTTCTAGCTGTCTACGGTCTCCCACCAGGTTTTACCTACTTTGGGACTATTGTGTTCAAAACCCAAGTGCAGAAAGTATTATTTCACATGTAATACCAACTATAATGGCTAAAAACAAACCTTTCAGGTTGAGAAGAAAATGTAAATAAATCTTCACATAAAGGATTGCGCAATCAACCCTGACATGAGATAAGTTCCAGTTCCAATCTAACTCCACTCTCACTCTTGTCCAAAACTTAAAACTGTAAAAAATTAAGGGAGTTAAAAAAAAAAGGTTTAAAATAAATATTGTTGGGAACATGATTGAAGGATTGAATTTCCAGTTGGAAACAAGATTTCCCGTTAAATTTACTTATAATAGTCCTCTACCCAAAGAAATCTCCTTTGGAAACTAACATTTGTTTTAAGTTTTCAGGCAGTAAGCAAGTGACAGGTTCTGGTCCCTCATTAGAAGGAACAAAATCATCATCTGGGTATGAGAATAACCAGTCCATTTCCCATCCCAATAAAATGAGACAAGTGAGGCTTTAGCAGGGGAGGAAGAGCTAGGCACACAACTTCTCCTGCCCCCAACTGAAAAAGAAATTCTGAATGGGAAGAAAAACTCTTAAATAGCATGAGAAAGAAGGCTACTGCTGTGCTACAGTTTTGTTGGGTGTTCTAGTGTGGATTTTGTTTTCATATTAATTTTTAATTTTTTTCATTTAGTAATCTTCTTTTCAAGCTTTTCCACAGCTGTTTCTGCTCTTGGAGGGCAAGAGGGAACATTCCATTCCTCACAGCCAAACCTGCACTTCCGGCACACAGAGAACCTGGCAGTCCTGCAGCCTCTGCCCACACCCACTCCCTGCAGCACGCTGCCCTCCCCCTAAACTCTCCTACTTCCAACCCAGTCCTCCTCCCACAGACTGAGGGACCAGCAGCTAAGGGCATGCAGTCAACGGAATGACTGTCCTCAGAGAGCAGGTTAAAGTTGTGACATTTGGCCACCCTTGCTCTCCTTCTCCAAACTTCTCCCCTCCTCCTACTGGGACAGGCTCACCTTGCCACAAAGGGCTCAGCAAACACATGCCACTGCAATAGCCTTTAAGAGTATGTACAGCTCAGGTGTACAAATGGAGGCCTCAAAGGGTTAAAAGCCATGACGTCATAAAAGCAGTGAAGTAGATCAGAAGTTGTTTTAACTTTAACATAATATTCACTTAGATTAAAAAAAATAAGGCTGCACCTTTTTCCAGTTTGAAAGCTTACTGTGTATGGAAAGGAAGAGAATAAAAGAGCAATGGAAATACACACCCAGAATTCTAGAGCATATCACACAGTTTAGAATCACTTCCATGACATATGACAAGCAATCAGGGCAGAAGTTCAGTAAAAATAGTCATCCTGGGAACATGAAGAGGGCAGAAAACCTTTGTGCCTGGGAAACAAGCAGCCCTAACTGCACAGTGAAAGATAGTGAGCACCAGAGGTGCCCGGATCCAGGCAGCTCACACGGTGACAGGGCTGAGACAGAGTCAGGTCCCAGTGTCCAGATCACCACCCGCAGGGAGCACGTCCCTTCTAACACAGAATGTGGCTTGGACCAGATACCACGTCTTATTATAACTTGAGCACCTGGCATAGGGCCTGGTACACAGTAGGTGCTCAAAAATTAATATTTTTAATCTGTGAATTAGTGGGACAGGGGCAGGAGATACAAAGAGACCTGATTTATACTTTTAAATGAGATGTCATAAAACACAAGACCAGTGAATGATCTTCACGTGAGTAAAAATGGAAGTAAGCTTCCATCGTAAAATCTGAAGTAGCATCTTTCCAAAGTTGACAAGCCCTACCCTGGATGTTAACTTCAGTGTTTATACAACCCGATTTCCATATACTACTAAGCAGGTTTAAAGTTCTCCATAATAAGGGACGGGAAGAAGTGCAACATGATGATATGCGCGCTCCTCCATGGAGTGGGGCCTCCGTAGAGGCGTCTCCGGCCATCCAGGGTGCAGAGCTGACTCCCTACCTGTCTTGGGATGGCCCAGAGGCCTCAGAGGTACACCCAAACCCACAGATAACATACCCTGCTTCTAAGTCTCCTCCAAGCGAGCACCTAGGTAGTAAGGGAAATCCAAATCAGTCTCCGATGCTGTGCTTGACCAATCTAATCTCATTTTATTTTCACAGCAAGCCTGTCGGCGGGAACTGAGGTACACTGTTTCGGAGGCTGTGGTGCTAGAAACCAAGCCTGAGGCTAACTCCAAAGACGAAGCTCTTACGACCGACGGCACTAAGTGTTTCTCTCTGGAGTCACCCAAACGCCTGAGGAGGGAGGCATTCGCAACAGATGAACAAGCTACAGAAGCTTTCGGACTACAAAATCTATGCAGGTGAACCCAGTATTTGTCATGAGGTTCCTAGGATAACAAAATGGAGGGAAAAGGTAGAACTAACTGGTAAGACACAAAGCAAGCCTTGTTGGGAACAGACATGCTCACCTGCTAAAATTATTTCTTTCAGAAATGATACCTTTTCTTCTCAGATACACCCCCAAAGGGACAGTGTTGCATGTCTTAACTCTATCTGGGATCACTGTTTTGGAGAATGACCAAACATGATTGCAGACATCAACTGAACATTCTGTGCTCAGGGAGAATTAGCCCATGGCTGATCAAGCCAGTACTACCTAGCTGTCCCTGGCAGGCCTAGTCAGGTTCTAAAACAGCTGGCATGATGCTACGGATCCTCAGGCCAGACACATCAGGCAAATGTCTGTTATTGCTCTGGACCTTACCATTATGAAGCCTAATCTGAAACAGGGACTCAGCTCTGTATTATTTAAAACATGTAATTAGTTTATTACTGAGCCAGAAAAGGCTAGTTTAAACAACTATGTGAATCTTAAAATATGATGCCTTTGCCTGCCAACTGACAACATGATCAGGATGCTTCTGTTTAACCTCAATCAAAAACTCTGGTAGAAAACTGCTTTAAGGTTACATATGCATACTATCTTATTATTTGTCTTCTGGCATTAAAAGCTGCAGAAACAGAAATCACTGACAATGCGAGCACATTAAAAGGATGGATGTGGAGGCGCTGAGTGGGTGAGTTAAACAGCTTGAGAGTTTGACATCTGAAATCCAGGAAACTGCTTTTCTGTTCTTAGTTTACAATCCCTTCCTTCATATGAAATTTACTGGCTTTCACATCACCATACAAACACAACTGTTGCTAGCTCTTCAGATGTTATGGCTCAGAAAAACCTTTCTTTTTCATCTTGTTATTTCAAGAGCCACTGATTTCTTTTTGGTAACTCTGAAATATATGCCAATGTGTGGGCACAGTCACACAGCTATGCACAGGCCCACACCCTGGAAAGACTGGAGACACATTTTTTTCAGCCGGGGAAGGAAAAAGTTTGGGCAAGTATTTACAAAACACACGAGTGTGCATGCATTTGGAAGCAGGCTATCTTCCAAGTGTCAGTGTTAATTATCCTAACAGTCACCATAAATCAAGGTGTTACTGGAGAAAGCAGCAGAAAAATTAAGTAAATGCCACATAACAGAATATCCCATGCTGGCTACAAAACAACTGGTGGACCTTTATCTTCACGGGAATAAACAGTACAACATGGTCAATTCTGTAAAATGACTCGGGAGAGTAGTGGCTGCTGTGTCCTGAAAACCCCACTGAAATTCAGCTAAAGAGGTGCTTCCTGAGGAACTCTCTTGCAAACCTATAGCCTCATCTGCCTGGTGGTATTTTGCTACAATAGTTTTGCAAGATTTTTTCCTTGTTTAAAACCACAGGATGCAAAAGTGGTTGATGACCAATATAATGATATTGCTAAAATGCTGAGAGAATCAATCATTAATTCCAGACAACTCTTGGGTGCCAGTTGCACAACAGAAACTTCAAATGTCCACATAAAATGATCAAATAGGGGCGGCACCTGTGGCTCAGTGAGTAAGGCGCCGGGCCCCATGTACTGATGAGGGTGGCAGGTTCGAACCCAGCCCTGGCCACACTGCAGCTAAAAAAAAGCCGGGTGTTGTAGTCCCAGCTACTTGGGAGGCTGAGGCAAGAGAATTGCCTAGGCCCAAGAGCTGGAGGTTGCTGTGAGCTGTGATGCCACGGCACTCTACCAAGGATGACAAAGTAAGACTCTGTTTCTTTAAAAAAAAAAAAAAATCAAATAAAGGAAAAAAAAAAGAATATTTCCATTGACTAAAGAACAAAGCACTCACTCCATTTTTCTGAAAAAGCATCCACTGAGCTACTTAGATACAATGCATTTTTAACTTAAAATGTAGGATGTTCCCAAATGTGCAAATTAATATTAGCACAATTCTCTAAACCAGGGGTGTCCAACCTGTGATCTGTGGGCCAAATACTGATTTTGTGAGGATTTTTTTTTGCTTTTCTGTGGTATTGGATTATCACAGAAAGTATGCATGGACCTATTTTTTTTTGCTAATTATCTTTAGTCAGTGTTTGTGTATTTAATATGTGGCCCATGACAACTCTTATTTTTCCAACATGTAGCAGAGAAAATAAAAAGATTGGATACCCCTGCAAAACTATGAAGCAGGCTCAATGTGCACAAGATAAATCACCGTTTTCCTAAAGGCCGTGACAGACATGCGATGCCCCAGTACTCGTATGTACTAGGCTGTAACCTACCCTCACGTACAATGCTAGTTAAGCTTGAAAGCACTTCAGGGATTAGAAAGGCCAGCATCAGTAGTTAATATCTAGCACCCAAAGGGCAGGAGGGAGAATATTTAATTGGCAAGGACAGTCACGTAAGAGACTACGAAAGTAGAAATGGAAAATTCACGTAACTAAAGGAATTTAGGAGACAATTCTTTTAGACCCTGTCAGTGGCTGGAAGAGGCAGAAGAGTCTAAGAGGAAGAGATCAGAGTATGGTGGAGAGTTGGGGTGAGCCCACTCCCCACCTAGGTGTCACTGTGCTCCAGGAATTACTGGTCCCCACATGCTAGCCACCATGTTTCTAGGACCCTGACCTTATCACTACCTCCCTGGTTATGTCTGACTTGGCAGGTTTAACCCTCCCTCCCAACCTCTGAAGCCCTTTACCTGGGGCTCTGAATCCCCACACTTTCCCCTTAGGTTGTTCCTTTTCTGACAGCAACTGCGTGTGGGCTCACAGCACAACTGGGTCCTTGGTATTTCCCTAAGTCTTAAAAAATCATTGGACATAGGGTGCCACTGAAATTAATTCCTTTAAATCAAGACAAGGAAGGAAAAATACACAGAAACAGATGCTGCTGAGCCATTTTCAGGTTCAAAGTAGCTTCAAGTAATGCATTTCCACCTCTCTGTGGCATTAGGTGGAATGATATAGTATTACCCTACAACAATAGCTGTTTCTCCAAAAACAAGTTTATCAGGCACTTTCAAACAGCTGAGAACTAAACTGTCATCCTATGAAAGACAGCTGAGTCCTGATGTTACTTTGTGGACAGAAAGGGAAGTGGAGATAACAAATACTTGTAAGATTAACAAATCCACACTGGGAGATAATTTTCTAAGGGTCTCTTGTCATTACACACCTTACAAAAATACTAATGGCTTTTTGTTCTGTACTATCTTTCAAGGGTGTTTGCATTTGCCTGCAAGATAGTGACAAAGGACAGACAACTATCTTGACCATTAAAAAAGATTTAGGATCCCTAAACTCTGGGCTCCCAAACAACCCACTACACGTGCAGCCCCTCCAACTGGGGCCAGTGTCACCCCCATGGAACTCGAGGGCAAAGAGGGAAATGATGCAAAATACACTGTAGCTAATATGCTGCTCGCTGTGTCATAAGTTAATAAATTCCTTTGCCTCTAACCCAAGAATTTTGCAGCTAAAAGGGGCAAATCTGGGCCTCTTGTAGTTTTGACAGTCCACTGCTTTAGCTTATGAACAACTATTGCCTTAACTGCAAAAGATAAAATCAGGCAATTCAATTCTAGCCAGTTTCCTTCCCTTTCCCTACATAAAAAAGGGATATAAGACAATGGGATGAAAAACCAATAGCAAGAGTATACACGGCTCCAGTACTTTGAATGTTCGGGCCTGGCTCTGCCCAGGACTCTTAAGGCTTTATGACAACAAGCCATTAATAAAAGAGGAGAGGGGCTCGGTGCCTGTGGCTCAGCGGGCTAAGGCGCCAGCCACATACACCTGAGCTGGCGGGTTCGAATCCAGCCCGGGCCCGCCAAACAACAATGATGGCTGCAACCAAATAAAGGGCCGGGCGTTGTGGCGGGCGCCTGTAGTCCCAGCTACTTGGGAGGCCAAGGCAAGAGACTCGCTTGAGCCCAGGAATTGGAGGTTGCTGTGAGCTGTGATGCCACAGCACTCTATCCAGGGTGACAGCTTGAGGCTCTGTCTCAAAAAAAAATAAAATAAATAAAAATAAAAAAAAATAAAAGAGGAGAGGGTGAGAAGATCCCTGGAGACTCTCTTTGCAGGGTTTCATCTGCTTGGCACCTTCATTTTCAGCTGTTGCTCAATGCTGTGGTTTGCGCGTAAGGAACAGAGCTGAGTGAGCGGCAGGTCTAGGTGTATCTGTTGTTGTCTTCCTCTGCTACTAGACACAAGAGCGGACCACCTATGTCCCCCTTCCCCAACTCCCTCATTAACTGGCTGCCCCATCCTTAGGCTCCTCAAGGTACTGAGTTTCTGCAGGATCCAGATCTCCATTATGGAGTCCTGGGCCACTCTAAGGGAGAAGAATTTCTACTTAGTTCCTTGACTCAATTTAACCATAGCAGAAACACTTTCAGAGCTTTCCCTTGGCCACTGACTTTGTTGCTGTGAGGGGTTAGATATGGAGTAACCTAGGATTCTCTCTCCTTCCACTTTAGCTCTTCCACATAAATTTTTCTTCATTCTTCTTGGCAGTAGTTAGCAGGCTTAAACCTACAGAAAGGAAAATGGACTGGGCATTTCCTATGAACCAAAAGCAAACACACACAAAAATACATTTATATATTCTCTCCAAGTTTCTAAAAGAAGAGTCAGTTTTCTAGCTTATTAACTACAAGCCAAGAAGAGCCTTTGCTATTGCTATGAAATACAAAAATCTTACAAGATTTCACACATCTTACAAGTTTTCACTACTGATTTAAGCGAGACATGTTTGGGGACAGAGTAAATTGGTATTTTCTTTTCCCTCCCCTTTCCTGTTGGATAAGCTACTTCTATATTGGCAAAAGGAGGGTATATTTACTATGGTGTTCTCGTATATCTACAAATGTACTCTTGGAAAAATAATTATCAATTAGAATGCTATAAAATGGGCCAGCAGTTCCACTCTGTTCACACTGTGTGGTATTTTGAAGATAATGAGCTTTCTTTGGTTATTCCTTATCAATGAGAAAATTACAGCAATCTGCTGTGATGCTATTTGTGGACAAGCATGGAACAGAATGTGGGCGCCCCGGAGTTCATTCAGACATGGTCACCACATTGGCTCTCCCCATACAGCAGACATTACATGGAGAACCCAGGCTGGGCCGAGTGGCAAGGGCTGCAGAAACAAGAAACTATCAGCAACAACTTACAATTAATCAATTTTTAGTGCTTTCAGTCCACACTAGTTTCTAAAAAAATTTGGCAAAAGCACACCATTTTAAAAACATCGATTTAAGTTGCAGTGAGGTATTCTTACTATAGTAAATAGGTTTTAGTTTATCTGCCTAAGTCTCTATTATCAGGTCTAAAAAAGAAGGGGAAAAAAGCTTAAAATTTTGATATTATCGGACATTAAAAAAATCCTATAACTTTTTCTGAGCTTGACAACAAAAGCTCTCTGTTGTCAAAAAGAGCTGATCAAGTACAACACAGAAAAGTTATAGGACTTTTTTAATGTCTGATAGTATCAAAATTTTAAGCTTTAGTAATGGTTATTAACATGTTTACTGGGGGGGATGTATAAAATATGGAGAAGTCATATCAGATCCTAAGAAGGAAAGTGAGAAGAGTTAAACAGCAAAACAGATACGCCTCTCTTTTATGATGAAGATGCCTGGCCCACGGAAGACTCTCCTCAGTAACATTTTCTTGAAAGGACAAACAATTCTCCCTTTATTTTTCCTTTTGAACTAAACCATGCTGAGTAAAGTTAGTATCTGCAGTAAAATGCAGGAGGTCCGGCACTGAAGAAGTAGACATTCTCTTTTCTCAGATTCTTCATTGCTAAGGTAGAAAACCTACGTTTAGCGTTGAAAGTCACAGGAATAAAGTATCAAACTTAAATAAATTAGGTCATCTGCCTTAATGAATGCTGCCAGAAGCATTTAGAAGTAAAATGTGAATAGAAAATAAAGTTCTAATAGAAGTTATATTTATGTTTCAATTAGACTATAGAATTCAAATATAGTCATAGAAAACATTTTATTTTATTTTATTGAGGCAGAGTCTCACTCAGTTGTCCTGAGGTTGAGTGCTATGACGTTATTGTTCACAGCAACCTCAAACTCCAGGACTCAAGCGATACTCTTGTCTCAGCTTCCCGAGTAGCTGGGACTACAGGTGCCTGCTGCAATACCCGGCTATTTTTAGACATGGGTTCTCACTGTTGCTTAGGCTGGTCTCAAACTTATCAGCTGAAGTGATCCATCCACCTTGGCCTCCCAGAGTGCTAGGATTATAGGTGTGAGCCACCCCAGGGCTGGCCTTAAAACATTTTTAATTAAGATTCAGGAAAATAAGTGCATGGACTGGTTGTTGAAAGTATAAAGTGGTTGCAAAGTCTTTGAAGGATTGTTTACCAGTATCTATTGATAATTTAAAAGTACAGAATCTCTGACTAAGTGGAACAGATGACTCCATTCTTCTCCTCTTATTCCGCACTAACACAGTCCTGGGTTCTAGCTGGGCCCAGACAAAAACACTTACTTCCTGGTCTGCCTTGAGTTAGATGTGGCCATGTGACTTCTGAAAACTGAATGACGTGGGAGTGCAAGAGTTCCACGGAACTTAGAGGAAGACAGTTTGAAGGCAGCTGGAGCAGGGGAGGGTGAGTTCTTCTGTCATTCTTCTTCCTTTTGACCTATAGCTGGACAGACTAAGAGGGAACCCTGAGGATGAAAGTCACTTGCTGACTTTTCACCTTGCTCTGGGGAAAAGTATAAGAGGAGACTGATCCTCAGTCACTTCTCAGAGTGGCTGTATCAGCCCTACACTTCTTTTATAAGAGAAGTAATTTCACTATGAAATTTGAGTTTTCTGTTATCCAAGCCAAACCTAGTTCTGACAGACCCAACAATTCTATTTTTAGGAATTAATCTTACTGATACACCCTCTGCCTGTGGTACCTGTGTGTACACCACACACTAGGGCTGTCCGGAAAGTATCTGGCTATGGATGTCTCTATTTTTCGTATTACATGGCTGGATACTTTCCAGATAGTCCCCCATATAGGATCTCTCAACTTTTGCATAGATTCATAAAAAATAGTTCATTATAAAATTTCAATTATTAATAACAGAAATTAGAAATGTCTCATCACATTAAGATAATGCAATAGAGACTCTTAACCAAAAAGGCCTTGGTGTGTCTGCCTCCCACCTACCTTAATGTCCGTGTCATTAGGCACTTTGAAAGGACTTGCCGGTGAGGGATTATGTGTGAGCTGGACACCGCCTCCGCCGATGTTACCGGCTGGTGGTAGTCTTCCTAGTCACAGAGTTTCAGAAGTTTTGACACCAAGGATAGCACGTTTGCAACCGAGAGATTGTGTTATTATTATGAGGCTATTTACACTTCTTGTTTTGGGTCAACCCGGATTTCAAGGAAAAAAGCACTTTGGGGAATCCAAGACACCAAAATAGATCATGGGAAAGATGGCCTAGAGAGACATTTAAACTTAACTTTTACTAAGAAGTTTATGGTAACAGAGTATATAAGGTTATTCCTACCACACAGGGGAATTATACCTGGGCCACCGCCTTAGCAACAATTTTCATGTATCTATCCACAAATAACATCAACAGCCAGTGATCACAGAATATCTATAAAATACCACAATGTTGTAACTTGGACAAAGGCTTACATTATATTCTTCTAACTTTGGAACAACATGAAATGGACAGAAAGTAAAGCAGTCTCTTTTCAAGCCCAGAGCATCTAACCTAAAGAATGACAATGTTAACCCAATCAGAAAAGAAAATGGGCTTGGCGCCTGTGGCTCAATGGGCTAAGGCACCAGCCACGTACACCTGAGCTGGCGGGTTCGAATCCCACCCGGGCCCACCAAACAACAATGACAGCTGCAACCAAAAAATGGCCGGGCGTTGTGGTGGGCGCCTGTAGTCCCAGCTACTTGGGAGGCGGAGGCAGGAGACTCGCTGGAGCCCAGGAATTGGAGGTTGCTGTGAGCTGTGATGCCACAGCACTCTATCCAAGGTGACAGCTTGAGGCTCTGTCTCCAAAAAAAAAAAAAAAAAGAAAAGAAAATGGACAGTCATATATATATGACTATACGTGTGTGTGTGTGTCTTGAGATAGCATCGGTAACAGTATTAAAAAAAAATTCTATAATTCCATTGGACCCAAATTGTGGTCATTTACCTTTTCCTTAAAATGAATTTTCCAAAATCAGGAAAAGAAGTAAACTCTAAATAATGAATACTATTTAAGAATAAAAACTTTATTGTATTAAAATACCATGGGCCTGTCTTTTTCGTGTCTATAGAGGGGACATTGAAAACAGTGTCTATTAAGGCCTAATAAATAGGATAGCTTCTGTCATGAATGTTTAATTATGCTGTCTAATTTAGTCTATTTTGTAAGAAAGAACATATTGGAAAAATGGCCCAAATGGTCCTAGTTAGATATGTTCTTGCTGGGTTGGAGTAAATAAATATGAAGACAGGGCCATCCTCAGGAACAGAGAAAAAATGGATAATATACTCAGAGGAAAGGAGGTTACTTAGTAACTAATCTTTTATATAGATTTTACTGATAAATACTCCGTAGGTAATCCCCTGTGCCTGTGTGAAAGATGTTTATTTCAGGGTTTAAACTATCCCTTTCAACATCTTTTAACCCCTTATTGATATTCTCTTGAGTTCAATCCTGGTCTCTAATAATGTGGAAAGTCCTGCCTCTCTGAGTGAGGCCCTGTGGCATCAGCACCCCCGGGCAAGGACTGCCAGCTGCTGTGACGTTTCCCATGAAAATCCCAGCACAGAGCTGGGCCCGCCACAGATACTCTTTTTTTCCCATGAAACTATAATCACACTGAAGGAAATTTTAAAAGGAAAAAACCTTCAAATCACAAATATCGAATGAAGTAACAACTGTTTCCTGAGGCAAAAACGTCCTACATTCAATTTCCTTTTGTTCAGGGATTTGAGCAAGCTATTCAGATGGTCCATCCTGAACACTTCTCAGGAACTCACCCTGTTGCTTACTAATTCAGAAGCCTTCTGATCATTAACTTTGAGGATTCTATGACTTGAGGGTGACCACAGCACGATCCCGTACAAGACACCATCTGATACAAGGGGTAGATCAAGGTTGGCAGGTGGTGGAAAGAAAAACACTAAAGGTGCAGCCCCTCGCTCAGCCTCACCTGCCCTGACAGGGCTGGAGTAGTGCAGGGGCCTCACATTCAGTCACCAAATACGTATTTACTGAGGTCGTTCTACAAACCAGGTGTAAAACCTGAAAAGACAGACATGGTCCCAGGCTTTTACAATTTCTTGGGGTAAAGGGAAGGTAAGGGACAGACATTATTGAAAGCAAACAAATACATACTTAATTATAAATCGTGAAAATGATCTGAAGGAAAACAACAGGGCTCCATGAGAGGAAATAATAATGTGGACTGGATAGATCTAAGACTTAGACTAGAAAGACAAGGAAGACCTCACACCTGAAGGATGAGCAACCAAGGCATGAAAACCACTGGAGCAGAGGAGTTTACCCAGAGAGAAAAGGGAAAAAGAGAAAGCCTGAGAGGTCCTCCATGAAGTCATGCAATGCCAGGGCAAGGCAGAGGACAAGGATCAGGCAAAAGAATGAGCAGGAGTTAGCAGACAGGAGGCGAATGTGGCAATCACAGCAATGACAGTGCAGTGTTTCAAGGAGAGAGAAGTTTTAACACTAAGTGATAAAAAAAGAGAAGAGACCAAAGAGTGTCCATGAGCTCTGGCAACAAAGAGGTGTCATTAGTTGGCATGGCAACAGCAGTATCAGGGGATGCTAGGGACAGAAGCCAGGAAGATGCCAGCAAGAGACCACTATTGATAATAAAAAAGCTAACATTTATTCGGTGCCTGTTATGTACTAAGTACTGTTCCAAGTGGTTTTTTTGTTTTGTTTTGTTTTTTAGGAGATAGGGTCTCCGTTGCCCTGGCTCAAGTGCAGTGGTGTGATTCATAGCTCACTGCAGCCCTCAAGTTCCTGGGCTCAAGCGATCCTCCTGCCTCAAACTCCCAAGGAGCTAAGACTACAGGTGCATGCCACTGTGCCCTCTTGTTTTTAGAGATGGGATCTTGCCGCGTTGTCCAGCAAGTGTTTTATATGTATTATCTCTTTAAGTTCTCACAAAAATGGGGGTAGTATCCCTATTTTACAGATAAGAAAAATTGAAGCTTGCAGAAACCTTCCTAAGACCACATGGAAGAGGGTCTGGCTCTAAAGTCCAATTACGACACAATGAAGGCCTGAAGCAGTGAGAGGGAACAGTTCCCAAAGCAGGGACTAACCACATGATGGTCTTTCCCTACAGAGGGCATAAAATGAGGCAAAACAATTCTTGCCAGCATAACAAAGAACAACAGTTATAGGCTCGGTCCTTCCATCTCATGAAAATATTTACTATATCTAGGGGCTGGGACATCCCTGAAGTACGATTTCCCACTTGCTTTCCCATTATCCACCAGTGAGAGACCTGTGAACATTATTTCACCCTAAAAATGATCTGAGGGGCAAACACAGCTGAACTCTGTGCTGAGGTCAAGTCTTGGCTCCTGAACTCCCTACAGCTGAGCCCTGAAGACACCACTGATAATTAGTGGGCACCACTGCCACAGCGTGGGCAGGGCTGCGACAAAACACACCAGGTGGAATCAATCGTTCTTGCGACTTGTCCTCTCCTCTCAGCCTGGCCAGGAAGAAAACTGAGAAAAGGGAAGAAATTGTCTGACTGCTGTTGAACAGTCCTCTTATTCCATCAGGAACACAAACCAGAAAAACAGAAAAGCAGCTGGAGATTTCTTCTGAGTTCTGCTCTTCTTGTTTTCAAAATCCAGCAATCCCACTGCCTTTATTTCCCCTTTAGAAAAGATTTTAAGTACCTGAGTGCTAGTTTTGCAGGTGGCCTCAGTATTCAAAACAAGTTATATAAAGGAAGCTGCAGACCTTCCCCTAAACCCTCCCATCCCCCAGGCCCTTGCCTTGTCCTTTCTGCCTCCAGCCAGTTTAATTTACACTAAGTCTGAAAAGGTCAAGCTGGCCATGGGTAAAGAACTAATTGTTTACACAGTAAAATTACAAGAATGAACGAAAATGAAGTCATTCTTTTTCTGTAGAACAGCATGACACAAAAACTGGGGTGAAATAAAATTCCTCCTATTGCAAGGCTTCCCATATAGATTACCAAAAGAGGGGTAATGAGAGTTTGGAACTATTTGTACTTATGATTTAGTCTTTTTGGGTTTAGAAGTGAAAAGCCCCACACAAGAATTCTTAGATGTACTTATCAGATCGTGTAAAATACCCATTATGTTCTGGATTCTTGCAAATGTGCTCAATCTATATGCAAAGACTAAAAACAAACACCCTGCAACAACAACAAAAACTGATGCTGCATTAGTTGAGGATGAATTAGCTTTAAGGAACCACTAATTGAACTCAGCTGGACGAGGATGGGCCCATTCTACCTGCGACTCCTCCAGCAATTGCCCCAAACCATGCAAGGTTAAGAGTCAAAATGACAGTTTTAGGGAGAGTAGTGAAAGTAATTTAGAGGGGCTACTGCCAAATGAAAATTATTTTAATTTTTCAAAATCTCTTATAATTTGCTAGCCTTGAATTGGATGAGAGATGCAGAGCTTTTTTACTGTCAGTCCTTAACTTTTCCTTGATTACCAAAGTTAACACTTGCTTATTCTAAAAATCCAGCAGGATGAGACAAGTGTGCAGAAGAGGAAGAAACATGTGACTGACCCACCAGATACAACCTTTGTGGGTTTTGGTCCTGAGTTTCTACAGCTTTTTTTGGTTTGTTTATACGAATGAGAACATCCTGCACATTGTCCTAATTTTCTCCCCCAAATTGATATTCTATTATAAGCAGGTCCCCTTGTCAATAAACCCTCTTAAGTACAATTCTTAAAAGGTCAATGACCTGTACTATTCCCTGTTTAGATGGGTACTGCTCTCAGAGTTTGAATTAGTGTTTTACATGCGTCAAGGTCCAGATATTCTTGCATTCTTCTTCCTAAACTCCATGCAGACTGCTCTCCTAGTTAGCCCATTTGTATGGACAGGTCTCGAGTAGCATTTGTAGTCAAGGAGAAAAGTCTCTCTTAACTCAAATGCTCTCTGTCACAAGCATGAGACAGATTTTGACGGTAAAATGTCCTTGCCTTATGATTTCTGGACAGTTCCAGCCCTGTCTACCACACAGATCACACTTGAGGGTACAGGCTTCGTATCCCCTGCACTCCCCAAGTCCTTATCTCCCTCCCTGCTTGCACCACATGGGGGGAACCAAGACCCCAAGGGAGTAAGGTGAATATGCCCAAGTGGTCACCACAACTCTGTCTGGTTCATTAGTTAAATGTTATTGTCCTATCTGATGCAAAAGAAAAATGGCTCAGAGGTGGGAGAGCGTTTTAGAACAGGAAGTGGCTTTAGAGCTCATCTGACTCAGTGGTTTTCAAACTGTTTATGTACCCCACAAAGTTCTTTTTAGAGGCCCCGAGAAAAGGAAAGCAGACCAACTCATCAACATTCAACATGCCAAATTTACTAAACTGATTTCTTTCAAAGGAGCTTGTGAGGCTCAGTGCTCGTAGCTCAGTGAGTAGGGCGCCAGCCACATACACCAGAAAAGCTGACAGGTTAGAGACCAGCCCAGATCTGCTAAACAACAATGACAACTGAACAAAAAATAGCTGGGCATTGTGGCAGGCACCTGTAGTCCCAGCTACTCGGGAGGAGGCAAGAGAATCGTTAAGCCCAAGAGTTGGAGGTGCTGTGAGCTGTGACGTAACAGCAATCTACTGAGGGCAACAAAGTGAGCCTCAGTCTCAAAAAAAAAAAAAAGAAAAAGGGCGGCACCTGTGGCTCATTGCGTAGGGTGCCAGCTCCATAAACCGAAGGTGGCAGGTTCAAACCTGGCCTCGGCCGAACTGCAAAAACAGAAAAATAGCCGGGCATTGCGGCGGGCGCCTGTAGTCCCAGCTACTCGGGAGGCTGAGGCAAGAGAATCACCTAAGCCCAGGAGCTGGAGGTTGCTATGAGCTGTGTGATGCCACGGCACTCTACCGAGGGTGATAAAGTGAGACTCTGTCTCTACAAGAAAAAAAAAAAAAAGAGTGTTTTCAAAGGTGTTTATACAAATGTTTTAATAGCACTAGTAAGAATGTCTGGGTTCTGTACTGATGGTAAAATATTTTTAATTAAAGTAACTAAAATTCAAAAGTAGAGCAAGAAAACCAAAATTAGCTAAAAAAAAAAATCACTCTACATTGAAATACAGAGCCTCTAAATCAGTAATAACTGAGAACTCAATACCTAGTACAGTGCCCAGCACATAGTAGGGTCAAATACATATTTGCTGAATGAACTTACGAATGAATGAGACCCACTGGCTTTGTAGGAAAATCCAACCTAAAGGGGCAAAATCATCGCAGTAGGAAAAGAGTCAAGACACTCAGAAGACATTATAATAACCTCTATCTATGATTAACCACCCAAATTTTATGCCTAATTGTACATATGAAATTGTGAAGGATCACAAAGTCCAAACTGATTAAATCTCCTAAACACATCATATAATGGATGACGCTAAAAAGTTCATACAACTGAAAATGATGCTTTGAAAGCACTTTAATAAACATCAGGATAAATGGACATGTATGCTGATATTTCTGTTGATGACATAGATCTTTCTAAATTTATTTAATACAAGTATGTGCTTAGTATTCCTAAGTATAGTTCATCATCTGTGATCTAAGCTGTACACTACTGTTAAAGCACTCAGTGACTGGCACAGAGCCCTACCTGGGGGAGCACAAGGCTAACAGGTGGGTGTGCAGGTCCCATTTCAATCCTGCTTCTTGTGCTGCTGCCCTAATTACAACACCTGCCCCAAGCCTGTCCTAAGGCTTACTAGGTCACAGCCCTATTATCCCTACCTTTCTTCTCCAAAGAGAAGGGTCTCTTCTAGGAGCACCACCCCTCCACCTCCCCACACCTGTCATGTCCTTCAAATTCCGACCTGAAACCCACTACCTGCAGGAAGACTGGCTCCACCCCATTCAGACTATTGCTGTGGTCCTCTGCATGGAAGCAGGTGTCCCACTTAGAAAAACAGAGCTGTCCTATACATGGTGTCTTGCTGTCCTGAACCAGATGTACAGTTTACAGATGTATGGCTTTCTGTCTGATTCTGCCTTCCCAAGGAGACTGTAAACTCAAAGACCAAGGAGTTGAGTTTTCTATCTTTCTGCTCTTCAGAGTGATTGGCAGAGTTGACACCTACAATATGGTGTTCAATACTTAGAAAGTAAAATCCATCGTTTCTTGCTATAGGACCAGCCCAGACCACAATGCATTGATCATTTAAGTTTTGTCTTCTTTAAATTGATCTGTACTTCTCAGGGTGAGTTAGTCTACATTTAATTCAAATTAAAGATAAAGGAAGGTGCCTAAGTATTTAATAGTGGGTTGGCTGATTTATTTGTTTGTCTGGCAGGGAGAGCTTGGGATTAAGCTAAACTGGCAAGCAAACCCAAACCTGTACAAAGACTGCCCTGCTCCACCTTCTCCTTTCTGAAGGGCTGCTGTCGTTGCTGTCACCTGTGGTCACTGCACCCAGGGTTAAGCAGGGTTCTTCATCCCTGCGAATGCTTTCTGAGAGCATAGTGAAATAAGATGGTCTCATCTGGCTTTCCCTCTTTTCTGTCCGATGCACTTGTGACCAACAACTGAGCTTTTAAATTCACTCACAATACCATACACTTAGCGAACCTAGAGGTAAAAGTACAAAAAGTCAAAAGCTAATGCTTGGATAGTATGGCAGCGGACTGGGCAGCCCACTGAGTTCTGGTTTCCTTCCCTGGGGGTCCTCTGCATATGAAAGGAAGCAGGACAGGCCTCCCTCACGCTGTGCTCCCCCAGTCCTGCAGTGGGATGCAGGGCCTGGGGGAGCTCCATCTTCAGATCAGAGGAGCAAGCAGGCCTCCAGGCATCTCCAGTGAGAAAGGACAAATCCTAAGGCTATCTTTCCTCTTGGTCCACTGAAGTGAAAAATCTCCTGTTTATAGGCCTTAATGTCAAGAGGGAGCTCAGCCTCCCAGCTAAGGCCAAGCAGGCAGTGCTGACCCAGCAGCAGACAAGGATTCTGGATGTTGATGGAAGTGAACATCCCACACACTGTTAGCCAGGACTTGGGGTCACTCTTCTGTCCCTTTTCTTACTGCAGATTTGATTACCGGAACTTCAGGAATAACTTACAGCAGTGTTCAACCTGTGGCCCCTGGACTGCACACAGATTATTTGAGTACTGTTTTGCTTATCTTTGGTGTTGGATTTCAGGAAAAGTATGCACAGACCCTTTTTTCCCCCTCACTCATCAGCTTCCATTAGTATCTGTGTATTTAATGTGTGGCCCAAGACAACTCTTATTCTTCCGTGTGTGACAGAAAAGGGTTGGACACTGCTGCGAGAAATTACCATCGACTTTTCTAAAAAGCCTGGTCCTCTAAGAACAGTAAAGCATCTCTGAGGACAGCCATGTATATTGCTGTGCTGGGTTTTACTGCTCCTCGCCCTAACTACACACTATTAACAGAAGACAAAGCGGAGTAAAAAAGCCAAATGTCACTCACTGTCCTCCAGGAGCCTGGAAAACTTCTGGGGCAGTCAGGGGAGGTTGGCATAAATTTTCCTGGATTGACTTATTCTTTGACCCACCTGAACAGAATTCTAAAATGTCAAAGCTTTAAGAGACCTTCAGACCATCACCTTGTCCAAGCTTGCTGTTTTGAAGATGGGGACACTGGTGTCCCGAGAACTCAAGTGCCTTGGATGAAGATACACACTACTAGGTCAAGGTTGGGCTGGGATCCAGTTTCCTACCTCTGACCACAAAGGTGTTCTCTTCTCTCTACAGTACTGGTTTCCAGCAGCAGAATCCTCTTTCCCAAATGAAATACTAGGTGAGCCTTGATATCCGGAGGAAACAAAAGTAGAACTGTTCTGATTAAACTTGGGGATGAAGGCCCAGAACTTCTTGCTCCAATCCCAATTCCCTTGGGGCCTGAGGCCCCTCAGTATCTGCAAGGTTTCTTAGGACTGCATTTGAGGATTACCACTCTACACCTCGTTCCCCTGTCCCACACATCCCAAAATGCTGTATGGATGTGTGCAGGGTAGATGTCTAGACATGCATGTACCAACACCACTGAAAATGTGGAAAGCAGGGTTAAAAGTTACTCATATTCCAATGACCCTGACTTAACCACTGTAGACATTTTTATATCTTATTTTCATTTTTTTCTTCTAAGTATTTTAGTTCCACAAGCTTGAAAACATAATTTTCTGTCCTGTCCTACTGACAGTGAATGTGTGTTTGCTTACCACATTAAATTTTTAGGAATACTCATGAGGATTTCAAGATCTCTTCTTTGATAAATGGCTACCTTCTGAAATGTGTTTACATTTTAATCAAGTGAAGAGAAAACATTTTTTTAATAAGGACAATGTTAGATATTGAAGACCAAAAGCTCCAAGAGAGGAGAGAGAAAGGGGGAAGAGGCCAAGTTGAGGACAAGAGGGAAGGACACTGTTAACTGGAGGTGGGGAGAAATTTTTAGCAGGAATAAAACCTTACAGAACCATGATTCTAGAAAAATGAGCTATTTCCATCTTTGTCAGGAGTCTGATATATACATAATAAACACACAGGTTTAATTCATCCAAAATTACTTTCATGTATATATCTGCCACTATTCTGGGGGAGAACTAAGTGCTAGGTTAAGACACTTCTAAATCTGTAACAAGGGCCAGCAGGAGCTCATGCCTGTAATCCCAGCACTGTGCGAGGTGGAGGCAGGTGGATTTCTGGAGCTCAGGACTGGCCTGAGCAACAGCAAGACCTCTGTCTCTAAAAAAAAATAGCTAGGGGTTGTGGTGGGCACGTGTAGTCCCAGCTACTTGGGAGGCTGAGGCAAGAGGATCACTTGAGCCCAAGAGTTTGAGGTTGCTGTGAGCTATGACGCCACAGCACTCTACCCAGGGTGACAGAGGGAAACTCTGTTTCAAAAAAAAAAAAAAAAAAAAAATATATATATATATATATGTATATATTTAAAGGTGTATGTGAAGTAGGATCCTAGGACATAGCCCTCTGCCTGGTTTCTAGCTTTCTAATTTGGGGTTCTATATTGTGTCACTGGACCCAGCAGTGCCTCAAGAAACCAGTGATTCACATGTTCAGATAGAACTCATCTAACTTAAACACTATTTTTTTCTAAAGGTTCTAAAACCAGACAAACAATTAAGGAAGACAAAAGAAAAAAAAAAGGAAACAGAAAAATAACCTCTTAGTTATATGTGTTCCTTCAATACCACTTTATTTTTTGCCAGCTTTGAGAGAAACTTTATTAAGGGATGATATAAAGTCATAAACTAAACTAAAGGACGAAGATGCGTGGTAGAATACCGCCCAACACCCAGGAATCCTTCAGTCTGCATAGTCTGCGCCTCTCCCAGTCCCTTCCCGCATCTGCAAACTCTGCAGGTCCATTTACAGGCCCTGCACATTCTCAACAGCTGGGATGAAGCAGAGGTGGTTCAATGGAACTGCTGGGAACTGCTGAGCTGAGGGTCCTGCAATCTCTCAAATTCTTCCAGGGAATGAAAAAAGGCTGGATGGGGCAGATGGTGATGTGAGCACAAAACTCCCAAGTGTGGCTGCAGCCTGGGTGGTCTTTGCTTCCTGTGGTTTCTCACCTGGCATATGCCAAAGGGAGGCCCCCAGTTCTCCAATGTTCATCCTCACAAACTTGTAGAGCAACCCTAGAGACCTCCACCCCTATTTAAACAAGGAGGCCACTTCTCAGTGCACAGTGGTGAAGGGCTATTCTGACCTAGTCACCTCCTTCACTTAGAATACTAACACATATGACAACAAAACAAAACAAACAAAAAACCCAGGGTCTCCAGATGCTTGGTCTCCTGCCTCATGCAACTCCATCCTTTCCCCCTGCTAAAGGAGCTCGCTAGAGCATGTGAAACAGTGTCTCCTGCTGAGAGGTCTAGTGGATATATACCCAAGAAGTGAACATCTTACATCTGTATTCCCTAAGAGATCGAATTATGAATTTGTGTGTGTACACTGTACAAGCTAACTACCCCCAACAGCTAGAAATTAACATGGCAATATTAAGGAACATACAGAGTGTGACCTGGGCTCACCAATAGCTTCCATCTTCAGGACTTCCTCCCCAGAAGCAGGGGGAGACATGAGGTGCTAGTCACCTTCTGGAAGCAGCCTGGGAACCCAGTCCTCTGACGAATCCCCAAACTGGAAGGCTTGTCTCCCTCCCTGATGGCTGACACAGCTTAACCCGGCTTTGCTGGAGAATACTGACAAGATTACCACATGGACAACCAATCAGAATAGAAAGAGTTTTTTATCTGAGAAGTCTTATCAAGGGAACCAGTTCTTCTACATAAAAGCTGTGCTTTCTAAAAATGTCCTCTTCTTTGCTGTCTCTAAACATTCAAGTCATTGTATATACTAACTCATCCTCCATGCTCTGGCTCAAACCCTCTGATAGAGTTGGCATGGTCCAGAAAACTCTAATTCTGCTGCGTAGAACTGCCTCTCATCCACCTCTACTGACCCATTTTGCTGGAGGAGGGGCCAACACTTTTGCTGGAGGAGGGGCCAACAACTCACCACTCACTCCCACCAGTTGTGCCTCTCTCAGAGAAAGGGGAGGCACCTCTTGGCAACTCCTGCAGCTTGGCCCCTGACAGGTCTAAAAACATTCCTTATTATGGAATTTTCATACATTGAATATGGAGGTGACTAGGTCAGAATAGCCCTTCATACAATTTTCAGCATTGTAATATGGCATTTTAGTTCTCTTTTTATTGTGACATACTTTAAACAAACAAAAATTATACAGAATATAACACCCATGTACCCAGTGTTCAACTTTAGCAAATCTTACTATTTTGCCATTTGTTTCAAATAATTTTTAAAGAAACAAAATAGTATAGATCTAGGTGAAATACACTGTGAATCCCCTCATTCAATTTCTCTTCCACCTTCCTCACTGGTAACCACTATCCTAAGGTCAGTATTATTATTTCCATACAATTTTTAACTTTTACTATGTAAGTGTACATATATACATAAAAATACTGTCTTGCATGCTTTAAAACTTCATGTAAATGGTATGTTGTCTACACTTAATGCAACTTTCACTTTTTGTGCAATGTTAAAAAATGCTTTCTCTTATGGAAAGTTCAAACACACAAAAGTAGAAAGAATGTTATAATAACCCCCCATGTACCCAGCCTCATGGCCAATCTTATCTCTACATACAGATTATTGTATCTATCCCCTACCACTCATCTCTCTCCTGGCCTTCAATCATACTGAAAGAAATCTCATACATACAAAAAAATGTAAAAGTCTGGTTTCTATCAGAGCTGGCTTTCTTTCTAAAGAGAAGGCAAGGTGTGTGTGGGGGGGGGGCGGCAACATACAACCTCAACCACCCTAGAAATTATAGCTCAAATCATTTGCAGATGGATCCAATAGGGCAAAAAGGAATGCCCGCTGTGGTTAGGCTCAGTGGTCTGGGTATAAATTTCTCCTTTCCTGGTGGCTTTGGGGCAGGAAAGAGGTTATTCTTGAATCTTTCCACTGCCCACTACCTTCAATCCCAACTTGGTCTTATCTCCGAATAAATCCTCTTGCCATCTAGTGAGAAGCCCATCCTCACTCTCCTTTACATACTCAATGCCTCTAAATAAATTTACACAGGTAACAGCAGTTGCTAATGTTTACCAAGTACTTCCTTCGTGTCAGGCATTTCTTTCATGCCTCATGTTGCACAATTAACTCATTTTACAGATGAAGAAACTGTGGCACAGAGGAGTTAAATAATTCCCCCAAGGTCAAGTAGCTAATAAATGAAACTACAGATTGAACCTAGGTGGACTGGCTCTAGGGCCCATCCAACCACTCACAACTGCTGCCTTAGCAAAAGGACCAGTTCCAGTGGAACATAAAGAAGCTGTATACTTGTTTGACTTTGGAGGAGATCAGAACTCCACGAGCAAGTATATGATAAAAATCTGAGTCACTGAGCCAGACTGGAGGCTATCTGTGGACTACTCTGCTGAACACTCGGTTCTTAGCTCTATGACATTCAACTTTCCCTTTAAGAGGTGACAATCATATTGACTTCTGTGTAAGAAAAGTAAATAGCACAAAGGTAGACAAAAGCCGGCCTTTAGGCCAGTTTCTCCCCTCAACTTTACCCTCAACAGCCACTTGGAACAGGGAAGCAGAAAGAGTGGATCATGCTCCCAGTGCTGGAGAACACGTGACCTGCCTTCATCTTGAGAATGTGGTATTGCCGTATCAAAGAGCTCTTTGTACTGCACAAAAGGCGGCAGAATTACAAGGGCCTAAGTGACCTTCATGCAGTGCATGCATCAAAGCTTGGTCCCTAAACATAGAAATTGTTAAGGAATAAATGTCATTTTTAAGAACAAAACTGAAATTTTACTCAGCAGCTTTTTAGGTTGCTCCTCTTAAATGCTATGTTCCTTTTTCTTTTTGGTTTTTTCCACTGCCACCTCCATCCCGGCCGTCAGTGGAGAGCTATAATCTTTATGCCATGTAATAAACATATCATCTTTAAAAATAAATTAGCAGAAAAAAATAAATTAGCAGATAAATCCTTCTCTTCTATTTGCCAGTGCCTCTCTCTGTCTCCCCTGCCCCTCCTTTCTCTGTCTCCCTAGTGCATGAGCCAAAGTTCCTTAATCAAGGCAGGCTAAGGATTTTTCACACTGCTTAGTTACAATTTCTAAATGAGACTGGACACTCCTGTCCCAATGTCTCATTTTATTTATTCAGTCAGTATTTATTTGAGCATTCTGTGTATCTAGCACTGTGCTAAATGCTGAAATACAACAATGAATGAGATACTCAGAGAGCTTTTTATTTTAAATATATATATCTCAAAAAGACATCTTCTGGCTGAAATTTTACTTTTCTTATGGGAAAGGAAAATTTGTAAGTGGTAGCAATGGGGTAGAGAAGAGACAGGTAACGACTGTTATATGTTAACACAGTATTTCACATGTTTTAAAAATAGTTTTATGAAGCACACATAAGCCATTCAGAGCACAGCTTCATTTTTCGTAAAGTATAAACCCCTTCATTTTTCCCTGCCCAGAAAAGAGGAAAAAATCCTGAGATGTCCATCAGAAAAGCTGAAGTTTTTTACATCGTTTCTGTGGGTCAGGCAGCAGGTCCTAAAGAAACAGAGCTGGTTGATAACAGTGGATCATCAGCTCAAAAGAGGTGGCAGCTTTCTCTCTTACTATGAACGCCATGTGCTTTGGTCACTGGTTACCTATGGGAAGTTACTAGGATTGCTGCAGGTCCTGACCCCAGTACAGCAAAAGGCATCTGTAGCCACGGTATGGTACCGCAAATGCATAGTGGGTTTGAGAGAGAGAAACTACTCACAAAAGAACTACCTGAAGTAAAACTAGTTTTAGAAAATAGCACACTTGCTATTATATGGGACAATACCATGTTTGTATATTAACTTGTTTAGAGTGTTAAAATTTCAAAGTCTTCCTAGGCAATCTCTGTTGGATATGCACATACTCCACCAAATGCTGAACTCGCCTATTCCCTGGCCACATGTTACTTATCCTCAGTGACGCTGTTGGTCATAGTCTGTTTCCAAAATGAAACTCAAGACAGGTGGGACTACACTCTATTCATCTCCACAGACCTCCTGGTGACGTCCAAGCTCGGCACTGAGCAGTATTTTTTATTTTTATTTAATTAAGTTAAGGAAGCTTTCCTTAGTGTGATCCAATGTGAAAGAGGTCTAAACAACCCTCTAGAGTTAATTTCCAGTTTCAGGAAATTCAGGTGATAGGGGAACAAGAGAACGACACCACAAGAAAACAGATATATCCAGGATGTGGGACGTTCTGCAGGACAACTGACCCAGTTTCCACAAGTCAATGGCATGGAACAAGGGTGTGGGGGAGGGAGCTGTGAACTGCTGTTAATTAAAGGAGATGCAACATCCAAATGCCACATGTGGACCTTATTTGAATACTGAGTCTAACAAAACAAACATAAAGGGACATTTATCTTATACAACTGAGAAATTTTTTTTATTACAAAGTGGGCATTAGGCAATACCAACAAAATATGGTTAACTATGTCTTTTGGTGGGTATTTCTGGGAGACAGAATCTCACTTTGTTGCCCTCTGAGGAGTGCCATGGTGTCATAGCTCACGGCAATCTCAAACTCTTGGGCTCAAGGGATTCTCTTGCCTCAGCCTCCCAAGTAGCTGGGACTACAGGCGCCTGCCACCACGCTCGGCTGTTTTTAGAGACAAGGTCTTGCTCTGGCTCAGGCTGGTCTAGAACTTGTGACTCGGCCAGTCCACCTGCCTCGGTCTCCCAGAGTGCTAAATATGGTTAACTATAGTTAGGTGTAAAAACGGTGCTATGGTCACATATGTCCATGTTTTTCTGAGGTGTACTTCTGAGAGGCAGATGAAATAACTGAGGCCTAGGATTTGCTTTAACATTCTTAGGAGAAGGGGGGAAAAAAGAAAAAGAAAAAAGGTGGGGGGGAGGATAGATTAAGCAAATTAAGTTAAAACTTAATAACTGTTGAATATATACTCCATACTTTTGAATATGTTACCTTTTTTCACAACTTAAAAAAGCTTACCTTTCTTAGTTAAGGCTCAAGAACAGTAAGCCTTAAAAATATTTATGCATAAACTGAGCAAATACTTACTTATCAGTTAAGTAGCTTAAATTGGTAAACTGTTGATAGATCCTCATGCCTGATATTTTACGGAAAGAGTAAATGGGAGTGCTTAGGCACATAAAAGTCAGCTCTCCCACAGAAGGAGAGTCAGGGCCTGAGAGGGAGTCTGCTCCTGGAAAACACCTAGAAATGGGACAATATTTGCTTCAGAGTCAGTTAATTTGACAACCAATAAAGACAAACTTTCTTTTCTGATTACCTCTACTAAATATTTTTACAAGGACAAACATTTTACAATCTGTCAGATGAATAGTAAACAGTAATTCCATTGGCTGCGTCGTCCTGAACTCCCTGTGCCAGGCCCCTTGAAGCAATGCTGGTAATAACAAAACAGAAGAAACTGAGGCAGGAGACAGGAGGCACCTTACAGCAGGCATGGCACTGCACTTTCCACAAGTTTATTCTTGAACTTCTCATCAAAAGTGCTTAGAGACAAGTGCGACTTCATTCACTTAAAAAAACAAGGAAACCACAGGGAAAGAGCTGGCCCCACACTTATTTAATGTCTTTTGTCAGGAAAAAAAAAACAAAAAATGACAAAATACCCAAGAAGAAAAGCAAACGTGTCTTCAAAGATTACAGAATCATCATTTAGAAAAGTCAGCACCACCTGCCTTCGCACAAACCAACACAGGCCCCTGTCCTCGCTCTCTTCCTCCCTTCCCCCCTCAAGCTCCACGTGGATTGAGGGGGGTAGGCAATTATAGACCAGAGGTGGAAATGAACGCATGTGTGGGTCAGGGCCCTAATGAAGAGCAATACTCCATTCATTTGGACAGGCAGTTTGACGACCCCAACCTTCCAGCACTTTCCACACTATATTGGGCCGGGCCACCCACCGTGCAGGATCCACAGACTGAAGTCTACAGTGCAGGGAGGGTGTCTGTCTGGCTCGCCAATACAGCCCCAGGCACCCAGCACATCAAGGACACTCACATGAAAATGAACAAATATCTCAGTCTGCCTTCTAAAAAGCAGATGATTTACAAAATACTGATGGTCCATGGTGATACACTGTAAACTTAGTTTAAGAAAGCAGTATTGGCTCGGCGCCTGTGACTCAACGGGCTAGGGCGCCAGCCACGTACACCTGAGCTGGCGGGTTCGAATCCAGCCTGGGCCCGCCAAACAACAATGACGGCTGCAACCAAAAAATGGCCGGGCGTTGTGGCGGGCGCCTGTAGTCCCAGCTACTTGGGA
>CAUYON010032856.1:87500-105335 GCA_963573935.1 Arctocebus calabarensis | reverse complement strand
ATATCTTCCAGTGTTTTTCCTATGCTTTCTTTCAGTATTGTTATTGTGTCATGCCTTAAATTTAAGTCCTTTATCCAACTTGAATCAATTTTTGTGAGTGGAGAAAGGTTAGGGTCCAGTTTCAGTCTTTTACATGTGGATATCCAGTTTTCCCAGCACCATTCATTGAATAGGGAGTCTTTCTCCCAAGGTATGTTCTTGATTGGTTTATCGAAGATTAGGTGGTTGTAAGTTGTTAGTTTCATTTCCTGGGTTTCTGTATGATTCCAAATGTCTATGTCTCTATTTTTGTGCCAGTACCATGCCGTCTTGACCACTATGACTTTGTAGTACAGCCTAAAGTCTGGAATGGTGATACCCCCAGCTTTGTTTTTATTACTAAGAACTGCCTTAGCTATGTGGGTTTTTTTTCTGGTTCCATATAAAACGCAGAATCATTTTTTCCAAGTCTTGAAAGTACAATGTTGGTACCTTAATAGGGATGACATTAAGTAGGTACATTGCTTTGGGAAGTATAGACATTTTAACAATGTTGATTCAAGGATCTATAGAGAACTCAAATTAATCCACATGAAGAAAGCCAACAATCCCATATATCAATGGGCAAGAGACATGAATAGAACCTTCTCTAAAGAAGACAGACGAATGGCTAACAGACATATGAAAAAATGCTCAACATCCCTAATTATTAGAGAAATGCAAATCAAAACCACCTTGAGATACCATCTAACTCCAGTGAGAATGACCCACACCACAAAATCTCAAAACTGCAGATGCTGGTGTGGATGTGGAGAGAAGGGAATTCTTTTACACTGCTGGTGAGACTGCAAATTGATACAACCTTTTTGAAAGGAAGTACGGAGAACTCTCAAAAAACTCAAGCTATGCAGCCTTAAAGAAAGATGAAGACTTTACCTCTTTTGTGTTTACATGGATGGAGCTGGAACATATTCTTCTTAGCAAAGTATCTCAAGAATGGAAGAAAAAGTATCCAGTGTACTCAGCCCTAATATGAAGCTAATTTATAGCTTTCATATGAAGGCTAAAACCCAATCATGCCCTCATTTCTAATGAACAGAAGGAAACAGAAGCTCAGGAAAGAGAAAGGGCAAGTTGGCTAAGATGTGCAGGGAGACACAGTGTCCTCTGTGTAGCTTGCTTGTGGTTTATCGAGACCTCATCATTGCTCTTGTTATGTGGTGTCCTGAGGCAAACCAGGCCTTTGGCAGGTGTGATGGGGAACCTCCTGAAGCCTTTCTGAGGGAAAGGACACACTATGTCCTGTATATTAGGCAGGCCCTGCTCCTGGCTCAGGGATGCAGAGTTGGGTGGGGAGCTGAGGGCAGGCAGCAAAACAAATGGAGAATCACAATAGGGTTTGGCTTGGTGCATCTGTGTGGGGCCCTGAGCATTTTCGTCCAGGCATAGGTTCTGAAAAGAGAGCGAATGCTCCAAAATGAATTGAAGCCTGAGCTGAGTATGGAAGGTGGGTCCCCAAGGTAGAAAGGAGAAAGGGGTAACTCCCTCCAGTTTCAGGATACAACCATCCTCTGAAATAAAAATGATACTTTTTTATTTAAAAGGACATTTTGCTCATAGGTATAACAGAATTTGGGATTAAATGGGATTTAAACCCTGGCTCCATCACTAACTTCTTTGTGACCTTGAGCAAGTTCCTTAAACTCTTTAAACCTCAAAATCTTCATTTGCCATTTGGAGTAAATCTCACCTCATTGGGTGGTCACTCAGATCAAATCAGATTAATAAACTCCTGATTTGTGCAAAACTCTCAGGAGACAGTAGCTATGATGTTCTTACATGTATTGAGTCTTCAACTTCCAGAACACAATGCTATCTCCATCACCATCAGATGAATCTTGATTGCTTTCCTGCTACCTGTACAAATTCTGGGATAAGGAATTTGAACCCTATCTTGTCTTATGTGTGGACTAGGGGATCTGAGAGGAGAGCAGACCTCTCCCCAAGGAGCAGGCTAGTACTTTACTCGGGAGGTGGTCCCAGGAAATAGAGGTTGGGGAGTGGGTAAGTGAGACTGGGAGGGGAAGGAAGCCCACACTGGATGAGTTATAAACCTAATTCCCATGGGAGCAAGTGAGGCTCAATCCGCCTGGGGAACCTTGGGAGACAGCACAGAGTGTGGGCCTCAAGTCATCCCTATCAGACAGGAGGAAGCTGCATATTTATCCTCCGCCTCTCAGCAGTCCCTGGGCAAGAGGTGATCCCAGGGAGTCTGGCCCTCCCCTGTTTCACAGGCACCAAAGCTGACCATAGGGGCCAGAGAGGTGGTGCTGGCAGTGGACACGGGTGTTGTGGTGGCAAAGCCAAGGCTATGCATGAGGCACTGTCAGTGTGTGTTACAGGCTGTCTCTCAGGAGACCATGAGACCATCTGTGTGGGCTCCTGGGGAGGGATGGAAGGGGAGCACAGTGGAGTGTGCTGCTTATGAAGTGAAGGCAGGTGCCTGGGCGACAGGATCAGAGTCTGAGCATAGTCAGAGGGGAGGCAGGCACTATTTCTCTGTCTGACAAGGTTTACTCTGCCTCAATTAGCACTCTGGTTTGGCGCCCAGGGTAAGTTCTACTTAAAGATGCCTTTACCTTAACACAGTGATTTACAGATGTGTTGTTGTCACCACTATTGCTTCATGAAAGAAAGGAAGAAAGGGAAGGAAGGAAGGGAGGGAGGAAGGAAGAAAGAAAAATTTGACTCCCCTTCTCAGTATTCTGTGTCTTCAGCCTCCATTAGCCTGCTCTGAAAAATCTCTCCAATCAGCCTCCCTGAATCCAAAGGACAGTTTATTAACTATTTCTTCTCCCAGGGAATTCTCATATTTGAGCTTTGTGTACATGTTGCTTTCATGTAGCACTCTATGTAGTAACCTTGACCCAGAGACAACAATTTGGATCCAAGGAGTTTCTCTGAGAGGTAAGCCCAGAAGTCCCTGGAAGGAGAAGGGAGGTGAGACAGGGAAGAGTGCTTTAATGGACAGGTGGGTAACTGGGGCTCAGTTCTTCCAAGGCCACTCAGAGCAAATGAATGGATCACCCATCAGGATTGTCCCCCAGAAGAATGTGGAAGCTGGGACATTTCCACCAGCTCCTGCCCTCTCTGCTGTCGAGGAGTTAATTTCTGGCACTCCCAGTCAGGTAGAGATGCAGGGGTGAGCTGTGATTACTTAGGAGGAAGACAGCAAAAGATGCCTTCCTGCAAAAAAGGTACTGGAAGACACTGTATTTCCTCCTGATAGGGGTGCCATCACAAATGTAAATAATTTTCATTATGCCCCTCTCCTACTCAACAAGCTTCAATGAGTCCCTATCACTTATTAATCAAACTGAAACCGCTGCTTTCAGCACTATGTAACAAGTGGGAGCTAATACACATTTGGTAGATGGATTAAATTGTTTTTGACCTACCTTGCCAGCCTTGCACTCAACTAGGGGTGTGCCTGTATTTCCCTCTCCCTGCTGCCTGCCCAAATCCTTGCATTGTCCAAAGACCAGGTGTGGTTGCCCAAGGATGGATTTTCTTCCCATCTTTGCTTCCTTATTGCCCATGTTTGTAAGAAAGACTTGTTAGGCCAGGGGCCACCAGTCATCTGATAAAGTCTCCATCTTGCTGTAGGTATGAACTTTGTTTATCTATCATGGGGATAACTGCTCCAGGCTGGGGACAGCAGTCTTCCTTATGTACCAATGGCACAGTCCGGTATGGGGCTAAGTTCTTGGCTAGTCCTCAGTGCTCACTGGGGTGATGGAAGCTGGTGATATTGACCATGAGGACTGTCGCTGTTGCAGGGCCTAATGCAGCCACACACAGACCCTTTCCTTCCTCCTCCTCTCTTCCCAAGGCAAAGACACAAAAGATCTGGTTGGCCCACTCCCCAGAAGTTTATGCCAAAAGACTTTGACTTTCCAGGCAAGCTGTGAAATTTGCCCACCCCTCTATGGCTCCATATAAAAGGGGCCTCTAACTGCCCCCCAAAGCAGAAGCCACCTTTGCACTGCCCACGTGGGTGATTTACCCTCTGCTTTCAATAAATCTGCCCTGAACATTTCCTCTGTGCCCTTGTCTCTGGAAGCCATCATTTACTCCTTCTAGTAGCAGCTGTCTGCACCAAAAGCAGCTCACAGTTGAATGGATTGTGATTTTCTGACCAAAGACTCCTTTTTCTGGCTGGGGAGTGGGTATATTATGTATGCAGAGGAATCAAGAAGTGCCTGAAGGAAGTACTGGAAGGGAAACACACCTGACAATTTGGAGTGCACGTGAGGGGCTGGACTTGGAAGCAGGCCAAAGGCTGAGGGAAGGGACAGGGGCCTGGGGCTTCTTGGGCTAAAGAGGAGAGAGATTAAAGTGAACTTGGAGTGACCTTGAAGTTTGTTAGGCACTGACCATTACCAAAAGGCATGTCTTGATTTGAAAGTTTACTACAAAATGATTTGAATATTGGGAGAAAGGGCCTCTCTTCTACCAGGTAAAACCCACATCTGCAAACCTTTGTCCTGATACAGCACTTGATCTGCTTCCCAGTGAGAGAAACTTAACCTTGGCCCATTCCTTGGAGCCACATAAGGGCCTCTAATGGCATTTTATTTTATTTAAAATTTTTTTTTCTTTTTTATATTTTGAGACAGAGTCTTACTCTGTCACCCTGGGTAGAGTGGTGTCATAGCTTGCAGCAAACTCAAACTCTATGGCTTAAGAGATTCTCCTGCCTCAGCCTCCCAAGTAGCTGGGACTATAGGTGCCCACCACAACACTTAGCTAGTTTTTTTTTTTTTTTCTATTTTTAGTGGAGACAGGGTTTTGCTCTTGCTCAGGCTAGTCTCTAACTCCTGAGCTCCAACAGTCCACCTGCCTCAGCCTCCCAGAGTGCTGGAATTATAGTTTGAGTCACTGTGTCCAGCCTTCTAATGTCATTTGAGACTAAACACTAGTCCTGGCCTCAGAGACTACCTCCCTCTGGCTATTGACTGATTTTACCACTCTGGCTATTAGACTAATCCCTAAATTTAATTTCAATATTGTACCAGTGCCATTGCCTTAAGAAGACCTGTGAAGAGAATGGGTGTCTCTGAGTACAGTCTACTCAGAGCTGGAGCTTGAGGGCATGTGACCTCTGAATCTCCTATGGGACAGAGAATGTTCTATAGCCTGCATCCTAGGGGATTCTATCATATGACCTTGCTGTGAGCCCTATGTGTGCATAATAACTATGTGAATTTCATTTCTCAAGCATCCATCTGTTCATCCTGAATCTGGAATACTTTTACCCATTGAAGGAATTAAACAGGACTTGGAAAAAGTTCAGCAAGACCAGCCAAAGACTCAAAGAACATTTGACTCAAGGAAATCCCAGAAGGGAAAAAGCTGGTGGAAAGGGAGGCTGGAATCCTGGCAGCCTCTCCTAGCCAGAGCAGGGAGGGCAAAAGGGGCTACTACAGGAATGACCTGGGTCCAGCTGGGAAGCCGCCTTCACATGCTGGTGAGGACGAGAGACCCTGGGGCTCCAACCTCCAACAGACTTCAACAAAGCTTTGCTTGGGACTGGTGAAAGGGGACCCTGAGGTGTGGCAAGAAATTTGATGAAAAACCTTCTGGTTGGGCAGTAAAGGCCTTGGTTTTAGTAGTTTCAGCTCATCCACTAGTGGGATGGATAATTATTTTTCATTAAATTTTTTGTTGTTTTTGACCCCATTTGAGTTGATTTCATCTATGTTGTAACTGTGGAGTTAACTTCAACTTCCCAGGCTCAGGGTTCATACAACCCCCAACTTTCAGATCACAGTTTGTCTCCACATCCCCTTCAGACATGGGCAAATATTTTGGGTTGGTCCAATGAGACTTTTGTTGAAGCTATTGGGAAGGCAAAGCTCTTTCTTCTGGGATTGTTAAGTGTGAGGATGGTGTAAGACTGAAAGTACACAGGAGGCTTTGTTGCCATGGACCCATGAAGACATGAAGGGCTGCTCAGAATGGAGCCAATGCTAAGGAAAGCAGAGGAGAGAGATAGGAAGAGGGGAGGGGAGAGGGAAGAGGAGGGAGGGGAGAAGAGAGAAAAGAAAAGAGAGGAGATGTGATGCAGACATTATTTTCAGTTACTCTGTGAGCCAGCATTTCTTTAGCACTTAAAAACAAAAGAAGGGAAATTAGGTGAGCAGTTGCTCTCAGTGCCCTGCCATAGTATTCCCTTACTCACCTAGGGCTTTCTGGTACAAGCACCTGAGGCTGTCTGTTTGAGGGTGCTCTTGTCTTTGGAATCTGCAAGGCTCAGACAAAGAGCAGGCTGGGGTGCGGGAGTCCCGAGAGCATCCCAGAACTAATGACAATGGGAATTGATGGATATATACTCTAGCTTCCTCTTTCTCATATGGGGCAACTCTAAGGTGTGTTCAACCCTGTCTCTAAGAGTTCTTCGGCAGAACTGAATTCCCAATGTTCTCCCCTGCTCACTAATGTCCCTGTTCCTGCTGCCTCCCCAGTCCCGCCTCACTTTCCCACTTCTCTCCTGCTGCTTCCTGAGATCACTTCCCAAATAAACTACTTGCATGTCAATTCTTTCCTCAGGATCTGCTTCTGGGAATTCCAAACTAAGGAACTAGACTGTAGGTTAAAATTTTTCAGGAGCGGGTGGCGCCTGTGGCTCATTGAGTAGGGCGCCAGCCCCCTATACCAAAGGTGGCGGGTGTAGTCCTAGCTACTCGGGAGGCTGAGGCAAGGGAATCACCTGAGCCCAGGAGTTGGAGGTTGCTGTGAGCTGTGTGATGCCACAGCACTCTACTGAGGGCGGTAAAGTGAAACTCTGTCTACAAAAAAACAAAAATTAAAAAAAAAGTTTTTCAGGAGCTTTACAAAATCCAAGTTAATCTAATCCAAATCAGGTCCAGTTCGAAGGCTGTGTATGGAAAGTATAAGTCTCTGGGTCTGTAAAAAAGTGTAAAGCCATCTCTTTTTAGGAGACCAACCCATTTGGTGAGGAGACCTAGATAAAACATGAGAGTAAACTTATCTTAAAACTCTGATGTTGGCAGTCAAGGGCCCTCCTCAGGGGATATCTGACTGTAGGTGGCTGGAAACCCCAATTTTATGGCTCCTGAGAGTTCAGATTTCCTACTGATGTTCTCAAATTGGCACAAATGGGCACAAAGCCCATTTCCATAGAAATCTGACCCCACACAGTGCTTTGAAAGTTTGGTAATTATAGGGAAAGTTTGGAAGATTATGGAAGCAATCACTTCCGTCACTCACCTCCCAGCCACCTTCCCTGCTGCTGAAGCCTCCTCAGCTCTACCTCCTCCCATGGACCCTTCTCACTGAGTGATGCCATTGGCTCCAGCTTGATCCTGATTATTCTCTTCCTGGAGGAAAGCCTTCCAGGAAACTAGAGTGAATAAAAATTTTCCTTTCTTAAAAACTGAAGTCTAGCTTGACCTTGACTTTATCCTTGACTCTTTTCTTTCTCTTGTCATTCAAATACAATGTGTTAGACAATGTTACTGGCTCATCCCCCATAATATCTCCAAAATCTGAGCACCTCTTACCTTCTCCACTGCCACACTGTGGTATAAGCCACTGTCATCTCTCATCTCGATTAGCATATTAATAATAGCCTGTTACAATTAAAAGAACTTGCTTTGCAGAGAGAATATATTCAAATGGGAGCTATGGCCAAGCCAAGCAGTAAGGCTTGGCTTCTTGGACTTTAATGTACATGGTCCTGGAGATCTTGTTAAAAGGCACCTTTCCATTCAGCAAATAGTGGTGGGACCCAAGATTCTGATTTCGGAAAGTTCCCAGTGAGGCTGATGCTGCTGGATGTGGGTCCACACTTCGATGAACACAGGCTTAAGCAAACAACATGAAACACATACATGCAGGCATGCACATGCATGTACATCCCCGTGCCATCCATCACCAATTAAAACATTCTACACAGATGCTATCTGAAATCCCAAGGATAACTAGTTGCTCAGTTGAACTTGTTATTTTTCACTTAGCTCCACTAGATAGCTGGAAAAGACAAATGATGACATAAAAAACCTAATATTTTTAATTTATTGTGGGCATAAACTCCAGATTATGTTACAAATTATTAATAAAGATGCTAACATAGTGAATTTTTTTTTGGTGTATTAGAATAAGAAAATCCAGTATTTAAAAAAACTGTAAGAGCTTATTTAGCCTTCTGAAATTGTATCTTAAAATGCCTTCTGGGGGAGGAATCAGAGAACAGTAGGGAAGAAATGGATTATTCAATAAATGGTGATGAGACAATAGGTTAGCAATTTTGGAAAAAAAATCAATTTAAAGTCTCATATTACTGTATACCAAGACAAATTTTAATGAATTAGAGAACAAAGTATAATATAAAAGAGAGTATAAAAGCACAAAATAATCTCCAGATGGGGAATACTGGATAAAGTTAAAGGAGTTGAGAGAAATCATAAAAGAAAAGTTACAAATTTTATTAAATAACATTTACAATTTATGTCTATAACTGTCCTGGCTCCTAATCTTCCATAATTAGACAAAAATCAAAATAGTTATGGGAAAGTATAAACACCACCGAAGTAGAGAGACAAAGTAGTTATGTTAACTATATGCATTTGTCAAAACCCATAGGACTGTACCCCAAAAGAGAAAACTTTATATAAATTAAAAAATAAATTACAAAAAGAGCATAAAAGAAAAAAATTGCTGCTAAAAACACATAAACATCAAAATACCAACCAATCAACTGGGACAAAGATAGTCACGGTATGCACAACCAAGCAAAGGTTGGTGTTCTTGATGTATAAAAAGGATGCTTGATTTGGTAAGCATGATGCGTGGTATGAATACCCAATAGACATGTAGAGGACAAAACAAGTCACAAAAGAAAAAATGTAAATGGAAAAAATAATACAATGCAAATTTTCTTGTCATTGGTATTTTATGTCCCACCCATCAAATAAGCCCAAAAAAAGAAAAGAAAAAGAAAAAAAGAAAGAAAAATGGCAACTTACATATCTAATGTAGGCAAAGGTGTTGGTAGGCTGACTACTAGCCTTCAAAGATATCCATATCATAATCCCTGAAAGTGATGATGATTACTTTTTAAGCCCATTTTGTGTTGTGTTGTTATATCCTAATACTAAAGATTGAGATGTTTATAAAGAAAAGAAATATGTTTCTCACAGTTCTAGAGGTTTTAGGGTTAAGTTGCTGGCGTCCTTGCCAGAGGAAAAGGAAGATCTCTGAACTGTGCCAGGTAATGAAATGGTCTAATCCAGAAATGATATGCACAGCAGGTTCATGGATATATATAAGTTGTGCAGTCACACAGGGCCCCATGTTCAGAAGGGCTTTATACTTGTTTTAATGCTCTGCTGTTGCCATCTTGAAGTGATTGAGAAGTTTTGAACAAGGGGCTCCATATCTTCATTCTGCACAGGGCCCTGGTGACATGTGTCACTCATATTTACACATCACTGGTTAGATCGGTCACACAGCCCTACCCCAACCACACATGTGCGAGGAAGTGAAATTCTATTTTGTACCAGAAAGAGTGAAGAGCCAGAAATGTTTAGTGAACAGCACAGGAGATAACTACAGAGTGTCTGTCATGATTTTTTTGTTTAAAGTTCAGGGAAAGCCTGCTCTTGCTATGCAGGTGTCTGGGTGAGTGGAAGAACTTACTTGCATCAGAGTCCCAAGATCTTTTGTGAGAAAAGGTACGAAGATTCCAACTTCTTTTCCTGGATATTCAAAGTTAGGAAAATCTGTTAGGGTGAACCAAGCCAGGGATTAAGAAGGACAATGGGTTCCAAGATTAGAACTGACTAGGCTAAGGTGGGCCTCCGTATGAAGAACCAGGAGTCTGTGAGGTAGAACATGCTTTGGTCCAATATGTGTGGGGCTGGGAGCACTCTATTACAGTGGTCCGCTTTGGGATAAAATGTGCACATGCACTTGGGCTTGTAAGTCAAAATAGCTGTAGTCTTTATCCCAAACATGGGGCCACGACTGCATCTTGGTCACAGAAGTTCATTAGCAGTGGACATATATCCAGTGTTTGATAATGACAAAGAAAAGAAGAGAGAGTAGATATATCCCTAGAAATGGTGGGACTCCAATTCTCCCCTTGTTGGCATTTGGAAGTAGGAATGATCCCTCTTCAATCTGATGCAGGCTCCGCAGTTCTAAGAAAATTTGCAAAAAGAAGCCTGCTTGAGAAAGAGATATTATACTTTCTACTAGGAGGATATGAATGATTTAATTCATATTTTGAGTTAGAGAACCATTTCATGTGGTTACTTGTGTTACTTGTGACTCAGTGAGAACCATGCTCATGCAAAGTTGTCTGAAAGGCCTTTTTTCCCCAGTCCTTGGAGCAGTCGGAATAAGTACCAGAAAGACCACTGGACTCTGCTGTGGGCAGCTGCTGTGGGGAGTGCAGTTACCAGGGGCCTGGATTTAGCCAGAGTGTGGATCCTCGGGTGCACCCAGAGAGCAGAGGCTGGGATGTGAGCACATTGTTTGGAGAAACTGTGTCCCAGAAAACCTGCTGAATTCTTGGTATACCCATCGCCATGTGAAGGAGTCAGTGGAACGAATTCTACTATCCTTTTATTCATCTTAAAATCAGAACCCTTTCGGCTCTTGCAGGAAGTCTTCTGGAATGCAGATACAATGAGGAAAGAAGGATCCACTGCAGTGAGCTTGACAACATGAGCATGCCTGGCACTGGATGCTGTTGTTGTCCTGCACGGGTGCCCTTTACTGGGAAGGAGCACTGTTTCTTCCCCTGCTGTGTGTGTTGGCTGTGAATGGGGGCTCTTTTTCCTAAGAATTGCCTTCAGTAGAGTGGGAACCACCTTGCCTCGGAGGTTGTGTGTCAATGCTAGGGAAGGGCAGCCTTCCTTCAGTCAGTTACTGACATGAAGGTATAGATAACTGGTTCTGATATCTCAGATGGGTCCATCGATGCTCAGAGCTCCCTGCTAGACTCTAACTAGTCCCACAGCCTTGCTCAGTCCTCCCTTTGCCCTGTCTCCTTCTCTCACTCCCTCTTCCCTGACATCCCTCTTTCAATAAATCATGTGCACCCAAATCTCTATCTCGGACATTGCTTCTGAGGCCCTTTCTCCTGTGGGCTGGGAAGTGTTTGGCTCTAGAAGGACAAGGCTTCTGGGCATGGTAGGGTGACGTGAAGGAGGCAGGTGGTTCTCTTTTTTCATGGGCAGAAACAAGCTTCCCAAAGACTAAGGAGTGAAAACCACCAACAAAGTCTATGTGCAAGTTTGAGGGGATCATAGAAAACTATTCATGATTTGAGGGGCCACGGTCAGTTCTTAAAGAAGGGGAAGCAGCTCTCTTGCTGAGAGATTGGTTTGGATATTCTTGCTAAGGGATGTTTTGGGTGTTATGGTTCTTTCAACCCTTCCAAAAGTTTTCTAAGTGCCCATTTGCTTGCATTAGATCCATTTTTGGTTAATATAGTTCAAATAGTTTCCATTTTCTGCAAGTGATCCCTGGCTGATATAGAATATTTGTGGGATATTGAAAGATAAATTAAATGGATTCTCATCCAGTGGGTTAATTTCACAGATGAGAATACTGAGACCCAGGAAGAGAATCAGGCAAACGATGGCAGGGCCAAGACTAGATCCCAGTGCTTCTGCTGCTCCTACACCAAAGTGACACTTCTGCCTCCACCGCCCTTATCTTTGCCTGCCTCATTCTCTAAAATGACTCTGTCCCTTCAGCAGGTGGGTTGCGGTGGGATTGGTCCATTGCTTTGAAAATTTATATTTTAATATTTTACTGAATCTGTTGGTGGCTTTGTATCCCAACAGAGTCAATTTTGGACAAGCATTAGCTTTAAGACAACACCAAAAAAGGGCCAGCATTTATCTAGCTTCCTTACTTTTGGCACCCACCTATGTTCTCTCATCCTTGTTTCTCTCTCTCCCTTAAAATGGGGAGCAGGGGTAATAGATACCACTGGTGCCCCGATCACATGCCCTTGGGCCATACCATTGTGGTGTTTGTGCATGTAGTTCCAACAATTTTCAGCTGTACCCAAAACCCTACATCTTTTGGGGTAAGGGTTTATTTTTTTGGAAGCCAAGATCTATTCTTTTCTTGGAACTAGAGGTACTGGAGAATTAACTCCTTATGCCATCAGAGCAGTTCTCAGCCAATGACAAGCACGAATCAGTGAATAAATACCCCTGCTCCCTTGCCTCTTGATTGGGAGAGTTTTTAGTCACGTTCTACAATTGTCTTCAGTTTCCCCAGTGCAGCTGGGCCCCCCCATTGCCCACCAGCGATGGTTCAGTAGTTGATACGCACCATACTTTCAGCTTTCTGTCCTATTCCCCTTTTTACTTCTCCACTTCCCTACTGGTATTTACCAAAGGGCAGTTTAGGAGGTAGGTTGGCAAAAGTTTCATAGACATTTTCCTGGAGGGGGGCCTTATAGGTCCCTGACACCTCTTAGTTGTCCTCCCATGCTGCGGCCTACTTAGACCCTTGCTTTGGGTCCCCAAATAGGCTCCACAAAGTAGATTTGTTTTAGTAAATTCTCCAGTGTCAAATGTGGTGCTCTTATAGTTATCGCATTAAAGAGGATGAATATTTGGTCCCTTTGTCAAATAACAAATTTTTCCTCTTCAAACAGAGTTAACCCAAATTCACTATTCGAGTCCATCCAACTTGTCAAACGTAAGGTTTACTTCAATCCTGGCTGCATTGGGGTAGGCCTGATAATCTCCTGCAAACTAGTATAGGGAATATGATCTGTCCTCACAGAGCAGTGACGTGTGGAATGGAGGTCCCTGGAGATACAGAAGGATGAGAGTAGCCTTCTTCACCACTCAACCTCAGGCATTTCTTCTTTTTGGAAAAATAAGCTCCAGAGAAATGATAAGGAGTTTTAAAAATAAAAGCAGTGGGGCAGCCTGCAGCATCCCTCTCACTGGCACCTCTCCCCTTCACCCCTGGCTGTCAGCACATGCAGGGCCCATGGCCTGGTCCCCTGGGCCTTGTTCTCCAGCCTCCTCAGGCCCCTTTGGCCCAAGAGCTCTGCCCTGAGGTCCAGTATAGCCAAGAGTGGCCAGCAGAACTCAGAGAGTCAGAATGACCCACATACCCAGAGATAAAGCCCCAGTTTGTTGATTCAGGGGATTGGTTAGGCTCTAAATAAACTTTCCTGCTTCAAAAACTTCTCTTTCAACTGGAGCTGAATGCTTTCTTGTTACTGTTTCCCTGGGGAGAAGCTTGTGTTTTGCTTTTCATAAATTTATATAAACTGTTCCCACACTCACACCCACCAAATACTAAGCTTCTCTGACACCTGCCCCCCAGCTCCAGATTGGTCATGGAGGGTGGGTTCTTGGGCTGTGATGGAAGTCACACATCCTCTTGGAGTCCTGTGGGGTCAAGCAGAGGTGATAGGTGAGGGGGTTTCTGCTTCAAGGCAGGAAATTTGAAGAGTTGAGGACAGACAACACTCTGAGGTCACATAAGAACAGGGAATGCAACTCTGAGAGGGTCAGTCACCTTGCCTCCATTTTAAACATGAGAAAATTTAAGTGTGGGGTGAGTGGGGGGAATGGCCCATCCGTGACTGTGCAGTGACTAAGAGAGGAGTAGAAAGTCCAGCCCAAGGACTTGGCCCCGTGTTTCTCTTCCTCTCTAATTGACGGTACAAGTTTGTTACTATATTATTAGCCGTAACAAACCTCCTCAAAACTTAGTGGATTATAAAACAACTATTTACTTAGTTCATGACTTCTATGAGTACCTGATGTTGTTGAGGCTCAGCAGAGTGGTTCTTGTGCCAATCTTACTTGGCCTCACTCACATGGTGCAATTACCTGGCTGGTGAGATGGGACTAACTGGACCAGTGGGCTAGCTGAAGCTTATTCACAGGGTGGTAGTTGTGGGTTTCCCAAGAGCACCCGTGAGAGAAAAACCTGATGCACAAGCACTTTTCATATTACTGCTTACATCACATTTGCTTCTACCCATTAGTTAAAGCAAGCTACACAGCCAAGCTCAGATCCAGTAGGTGGAGGAAGACTTCATCTTCTGATGGAAGCAGCAGCAAAGTCCTCTTGCAAGGGTCTGATACAGGAAGGGGATGAATGTTGGGTTATTTTTGCCACCTACCACAGTTACAAACAAACGGTGCAGCGGCCTCCAAGGCCACTGCTGATCCCACACTGCTGATCAGGCAGAGGCTTGAGTTAGGCCATCTGCTTCTTTCACCCTTCAGTTCCTGGCAGAGAGCAAGAACCTTGAGTGGTTGGGAGGTGGGATGCTGGAGAGATATGTTTTAGTGTGGAGGACAAGGGTTAGAAGGAAAGAAGCAGATGTCATTGTGATGCCTGGGCCCATCAGAATAGCACTGCTGGTGTGAGGTGGTGGGAATATTGCTGGCAACATTCCATGACTCATGTTCTGCCCTGTCCTGGTGCACCATGCGTCCTCTCAACCAGAATCCCACTGCCAAAAATATTCCCGTACCTGTTTGATTCTCCATAATTAGTTCCCAGGATCATGAAGATTTTTTTTTTTTAATCATGGAGCCATCATATTCTAGATATACCATCCCCCTCAAGGACACTTGAAATATAAATAAACATGGACAGCTCAGGCCTAATGAAAAGAGTGCAAATCTTTGGAATGATAAAAAATTGGATAACATGGGGGTGGCTTGCAGGGATAAAGGTGTGACATTCTGTGAGGCCTCCCATATTATCTGAACATGTCATTGCATATCTTGATATGCTAAATCTGGGAGATTACGAGGTCCTAAAACAGTGTCTTCAATACAGAACCTTGACTTCTGAGCTTGAGAGTTAGGATAGCCTTAGAGAGAACAGGGTAAAAAGACTTGGCAGAGGTACAGAGTAGAATGCAGCACAGTCAATATGGGAATCCTGGTCTGTGACACAATGCGACCAGCATTTATTGACTGCTGAATGTGTATAGCACAGTCGGGCTCAAATGTACTAATTTCTATTGATATGACTCTGTGGGTGCTGCTATTAGTATCTGGCTCTGGGGACCCATCCCTAGTGCTGCAGGCATTGCAGCTGACACTCGCCTTGCAGACAATGCCCTTGGTTGATGGGAGCTGCCTGTGGAAGGAACCTGGAAGATTGTGACTTATTTAGTTAATGACTTACTGATTTTGGGGCTTAACAGTTCAGCTTCTTGGCTCTAGGAGAGAAAACTCTGTGATGCTATTATGCCCCACAGCACCTATGGGATCGGGTGAGGCTGGACCCCAGCAGAGACCACATCCTGCCTCAGTCCCTGTCCCTTCCCTGAGCTGCACCTCTCACTCCCTTTCAACCAAGAATCTCTTACCCACTCAATGAACCATGTACATCTGAATCCCTGTCACAGTCTCTGCTTCTGGGAAAGCGGACCTCAAACAAATTCTGTATAGTATTAGCATGAAGTCACACAGCTTGTGAGTTACTCAGTCAGACCTGGACCCCGATCTTCTAATCTCCAGTTTACTGCTCCTGCTAGTTCAATCCCACTCTTTCCTTTCACTTCTGGGTATGGCGCCTTATGGAGCCTGAGTAATATTTCTAGTACTCGTTGCTTCTAAGCCCATAATGTGAGAAACATTAAATGTCTATATTCCTAGCAGGACTATGACTACCCTCCTTGTCTTCAGTGAGTTTTTCCTGCAGACTTTCCAAACAGGCCCTGAGGATGAGGGATCCAGGAGGCTGGCAGGACTGAGGGCCACCAGACATTAGGTTTGTGTGTGAGGGCATGCAGTTGGGACCTGGCTCGCTGATGTCTGTCCCCACCTGGTCCCTATCCTGTCACTCTGGGTGTGAGCACAGTAGGGCAAGCTGGGTTCTGAGTTTATAGCTTCATAATCAGGGATGAATGCTTTGCATGCTTTATTCTGTTTAAACTTCATACCAGTTTACAGATGGAAAAACCAGGCATCAGAGAGAGATAGTGTCTTGGCCAAGGTCACTGGCAAGTGGCTCAGGAGAGACACAAGTCCATAGGGGACTCTGTGACATGCTGATACCATCTTCAGCAGTGCTCTTCTGAAGAGCAGCAGCTCTCCTCAGAACTTTTTTGTCCCAGGAGGTTATTTCAGGAGGACCCAGGATGCAACCCTGCAGTGCTCACTGTGAAGGACTGGATGACCCCAGAGCAAGCCTCTGAGCAAGCAGAGGTGGGAATGAGGCTACATGTTTCCCAGACACACCTCTAGGAAGTGCTGTCCTTAGATGTGGGAATGTGCGGGCTCTCTGGCCTTGTCTAGGGCTCTAGAGAGCTTCTCAAATGAAATTTTAAAACCTAAATGACCAGCCTCCTGCAGGGGCTTCCCAGGACTACACCAGCATCTGCTGAGTGCCCATTCCCAGACTTGGCTCTGTATGGTTTCAAGGAAAACAGAAGTCTCACCCAGGCAAATTCCCTCCAGGAAAGAAACAGGGAGAAGCCTCCTGGAACGACTGTAGGGAGGGCTGTAGATGGCAGTGATCAGACAGGAAGAAATGACTTCTTAGACTACTGCACCTTCCACAGACCCTCCCAGCAGCCTGGCACTTAGAAAACTCATGCTGATGTGTTCAGAGAGTGCTATGGGTTATGATATTAAGTTGGCAATCAGACTTATGCGATGCAAGTGGCTTTTGTTTGAATGATTACTGTTTTCATTTGCTTTCGATTGCTTATAACAAATACTTGAAATATTGTTTTAGTTGATTTCTATTGCTTCTAACACACACCTGTAACTGGGTAATTTACAAAGAAAGGGAATTTATTTGTTACTGTTGCAGAGGCTGAGGTGTTCAAGGTCAAGGGGCTGCATCTGGTGAAGGCCTTCTTGCCTGTGGAGACTCTACAGCAGCGGTTCTCAACCTGTGGGTTGTGACCTCTTTTTAACAATGAAAATACATTGAGGCATTAGGAAGGTTGAGAACCACTGCTCTACAGAGTCCTGAGGCAGCACAAGGCATCACATGGGGAGGGGGCTGAGTGTGCTGGCTCAGGTCCCTCTTCTTAAAAAATTTGCCTTCTGAGTGGCTCCTGTGGCTCAAGGAGTAGGGTGCCGGCCCCATATCCTGGAGGTGGTGGGTTCAAGCCTGGCCCCGGCCAAAACTGCAAAAAATAAAATAAAAGTAAAATTTGCCTTCCATGATAACCCATTAACCCGTGAGATCCTTTATGACCCCATCACCTCTTAGAGGCTTGACCTTCTTTTCTTTTCTTTCTTTCTTTCTTTTCTTTTTTCTTTTTTTTTTTTTTTTTGAGACCGAGTCTCTCTCTGTCACCCTGGGTAGAATGCTGTGTCATCATAGCTCACAGCAACCTCAAATTTTGGGCTCAAGTGATCCTCCTGCCTCAGCCTCCTGAGTAGATGGGATTACAGCTGTCTGCCACAATGCCCAACTTGTTTTTCTGTTTTTAGTAGAGATGGGGTCTCATTCTTGCTCAGGCTGGTCTTGAACTGCTGAGCTCCAGCAATCCACCCTCCTCAGCCTCCCAGAGTGCTAGGATTACAGGAGTGAGTCACTGTGCCTGGTAAAGCCCTCACTTCTCAATATGGCCACATTAGGGGTTAAGTTTCAACATCCATTTTGGAAGGGACATTCATACCACAACATTGACTCAGCTTGACAGAAGGATGTAGAAGAGGAGAAACAGGAAACTCAGCCTTTCCTCCACAGGAAGGCCAGCAGCTGCTCAAGTACACAGCTCTGTTGGCTTTCTAGACCACACATGACTGCTGTGCAGAGCAGCCCACCTGCTAATGGGTCACCTTGACATGGAGA
>CAUYON010032856.1:0-82500 GCA_963573935.1 Arctocebus calabarensis | reverse complement strand
CCACATTTGGAAGAGCAGTTATAGGCCACTGGTTTGGAATTACCTGGAATGGAGGAAATTAAAAAGTACTGATGGCTGGATCCACCCCAAGATTCTCATATAATTAACAAGAGCTGGGCATTGTCATTTTTAAAAACATTTCTAGGTGATTCGAATGTATACTCAAAGTTGAGAACCACTAAGCACATATATTAATGCATACATATTTGATCTTTTCTTAATTGCAGTACTTGGGCCTGCACAGAAGTAGACAGGAGGAAGGCACAACCCTTCCCTAAGAAGGAGACCAATCATCACATTCCAAGCGGCACCCAAGGGTCTGGGGAGAATCAGGTAGGAGCTCAGCCCTTGGACTGCTGTGCTGATAGTAAACAGGTTTGTTATTTAAAACCAAATTAAAAGGAGTCGCTAGTCAATGAAATGGCAAGTTGGGCTAAAATTAAAAAGAATAAAGGATAAAGTGATAAAATGGTAAAATAAAATAATCTGAATTAATATAATAAAAAAGCAAACAAATTAGATATAATAAGATTAATGTTTATAATTACATATTAAGCTATGAGGTTACTGCTTTTCAAATAAGAACATGATTAAAAACTAAACTATTTAATGTAAAGCAAAATAAAATTTAAAGTTAAGAATCAGCCTCCGGAAGAAGTACCTTGGGTGGCCTTCTGTGCATGGACAAGAATAGTGCCTTGGGCACTGGTCTCTCCCAGACTCCGGGTAGAGTCTCCAAGGCATAAAGCTCTTGGCACTGGCCATCTGATGCTTGCCTGTGTGTCTTTTGATACCTGCCAAGATCCTTTACTCCTCTTAGGGACCATCGTTATGTAGCTTTTTTTTTCTAACATGTAGCAAGTCGTTTAGTTCAATCCACTGGCAAACAGCCAGCAGACTGCCCAGATTCTTATGAGAGACTTGGAAGAGGGTTCTGCTGGCAGGCTGGCTGATTTGCAGATTAAAATCAATTTATTATATACTTATTAAATTTCTCCTCTCTGCCAGCCCTTGTAGTGGGTGGTGGAGATAGACAGGAAATGGGAGATCAAAGCGGCGAGTATTCAGGAGCTAATGGGGTTAGAGCCCTGGAATGGAGTGAGGGAGTGATATAGGTTGGGATCCCATAGATGCAGACTCTGAGCTGAGGTTTAGCATGTGAATCTACTGGAGATCAGGACCAGACTACTGGAAGGGAAGAAAGGATGACAGGGCATTAGGAAAAGTTGGCTGCGATGCAGTCTTCACACAGGCCTCAGCTTTTGGGATTAGATGTTAGAGGACTTAAGCTATATCCTATTGGGAAGGTTTCCCAACCCTTTCAAGAGTTGAAAGTACTGGGCAAGGATGAGTTAGGAGTGAGCTCTGGAATGTGCTACCATGTTGGGAGAGAGTATGAACTTATGAACATCTCCACCACCTTTACCCAACGTGGATTGTTATTCAGAAACATAGGAATGTTTTCCAGACTTGGCAACTGTTAAGTTAAATTTGAGGACTTCATGCCTCACCTTTTTTTTTTTTCTTGTGACAGTTTACAATGTTTAATAGAGTTGTACTGAGACCAGAAAATGGGCTAATTTTATACAATTGATTTTTCTTTTTTTTTTTGCTGGGGTTGGGTTTGAACCCACCTCCTCCAGTATATGGGGCTGGGGCCCTACTCCTTTGAATCACAGGTGCCACCCTACAATTGCTGTTTTTCAAACCCTTTGTGAAAAAGTGAATCATTAGTCTCGATTCTGTTTTGTATATTTATTCTCTTGCTATAGCTTCAGGTGAACAGAGTGAACTCTCTGACTCCCTTGCCTTTGAGTATGGTCATGTGACTTGTTTTGGTTAGAGGGATGATAGCAGATAAAACAGAAGCAAAGGTTTGAAACTGCTTGTGTGCTTGTGCTGTTAAACTTGTCTTCTTGTGCTCCTATACTTTGTCATGAGAAGAGCATTCTTTGGGTAACCACTGGACTAGAAGGATATGGAGACAAACAGAACAAATCTGGGTGTGGCCTGGAGCTTAAAACCATATCTAGCTGAGCCTGGCTAGTAGCAGCCACAGAAGTGTGAGAATGAGAATCAATGCTTAGTGTTATATGCCACTGAACTTGGGAGATGGCTTTTATTGAAGTAAGATTATAGATAGAGTTTACTAATATACCTGAAAATACCATATTTTTAAGACATTATGGTTTACAGTAAGCTCATATTCTAATTTATCCATTGCTTAAAATTCTGTATAAGAAGTTTACTTTTAAGCTCGGCGCCTGTGGCTCAATGGGCTAAGGTGCCAGCCACATACACCTGAGCTGGCAGGTTTGAATTCAGCCTGGGCCCACCAAACAACAATGATGGCTGCAACCAAAAAATGGCTGGGCCTTGTGGTGGGCACCTGTAGTCCCAGCTACTTGGGAGGCGGAGGCAGGACACTCGCTTGAACCCAGGAATTGGAGGTTGCTGTGAGCTGTGATGCTACAGCACTCTATCCAGGATGACAACTTGAGGCTCTGTCTCAAAAAAAAAAAAAAGAAGTTTACTTTTAAAAAGAGATGCCTATTACTTTATTTATTTCTAATATTTATTTTTTTCTAAATTCTGGCAGTTGGCAACATGAGATATTACTGTACATTGACCACAAATAAGCTGATGTAACCCAGGGGAGTGTTGGTGAGATTAAACAGGAAAGGCTATCAGATATTTAATTCAATTAAATTCAGAAAATATTTATAGAGATCCTACTATATGAAAGGTACTTTTCTAGGTATTAGAGACAGATAACAATCCCTGCCTTCATAGAGTATTCCTTTGAGGAGTTATTCATTAGATATAGGGGTAATTCCACTTCATAGCAGAATAGGGTTTTCAGTATCAAACCATGAGTTATGGGCATGCAGGGGACACAAAGAATTAAGAAAGTTTATACCCACTGAGACTTTACTATGGAGAAAGGACTATTTACCATGAAGAGAAAACATGAGGAATGGATAAAAGTCTGGGAAATAACAGTCAATGAGTCTTATTTGAAATGGGGAAAGAATTTCATCCGCCAAGTTGCCTAAAAATTTAAAAATAAATCAAGGAGAGCAAGTGGTTTCTTTTTTCCCAGGAGTTTACCTCAGGGTCAAGAAGAGGCAGAGATGTAGACTCCAAATTGTTATGAACAGTAAGGGTCCTCTTTCCTAGGTAGGACTGACTTTCTAAATAAGTCGGAAATTCTCCTCTGCTATGGACTATCTGTGCATCCTCAAACATCTTCTGCTTCTCCCAGGATCCTTTTGCTTGAAGAGTTATCAAGCCTCCATAGGACTCTTTAGTAATCTATCTAAATGGTCCAGTCTACTGGGAAGTCTTGGGGCTGATTCTGACCTTATTTGGCACTCCTCCCAAGACATTTTCAGAAGAAGTAAAAAACCAGGCAATCCAGCAGATAGGCATTTGGTTGATGTGGTTAAATATCTAAATAGGGAAGACTCTGATAACAGCAATGGCTTATACCTGGTAGAAAGTTATTTCCTATTCACATAAAACTTTGGATAGGCTGTTGGCATGGTGCACCATGGTATCCAATTGGACTCTGGATTTTACCTGTTGCTCCTCTACTTGTGGCCTTGACTTTTTGTTTTGCTCAAGATGGCAACCTCTGTTTTCAGCTGGAAAGATAAAGAAGAGAACAAAGAAGATAAAAAGGTATATTACTGCTGCTTCTTAAACAAAAGAAAATATTTCCACTTATGTTCCACTGGCTAGATTTTAAACATATTGCTTCAATCCAGTCACTAGGGTGCTGGAAAGTACAGTCTTTATTCTGGATAGCCATCATCCAGCTCAATATTAGGGGATCTAACACAATAGAAGAAAGAGTGGATATTAGGGATGAATTAGTAAGAAAAGATTGGGCTATGGTGTGGTAAAAATAAACTCTAATATCTCAGTGGGACCCAACTAAGATTTATTTCTCATTAGGGAACCTCAGTTGACAGGTGCTTCAGCATCCCTCAGTTGATTTACCTGGAAACATAGGGCCTCCAACACAGGTGAAGAGAAGGCGTGGAGGTGGACCCCACCTGTTCCATGCTAACTCCTAAGAGGCCATGACTGAGACAGATGATTTCTGCTAACAGTAGTCTGGCCAGACTAGTCATGTGGCCTCCAGCTAACTACCAGGGAGCCTGGTATATGTGGAAAGGCTTTTGATTATTACCAGTGAGCAATAAATGTCTCTGCCATTTATTTGGGTTAATACTTAAATTCAGTTAAAAAATTGTATGTGTGGGTATACAATGATTAATTTCCAATGCCAGTTGAAGTTGTGCTTGGTACTGAGTTAGTATTTAACATTCCTCTTTTACCCCTCTGGCTTGAAGCCTTTCCAGCCCTGTCAATTTGTCCTTTTTCTCTGTGTATCCAGTCTTGAAGAAAAGCCCTAGGTGCTGGTGCTAGATTTTCCCATTTGACACAGACAAGGTGAGGCCTCCCTTTAAACAACAATAAAAATAGCCCCATTTATGTTACTGTTTTTTCCTCCTTGTCTCATCTGTGGAAGGAGCCAATTAAACAAAGTGTTTGCTTTGAGAGCCTGTTCTGCACTCACTTTGAGATTTAATCAACCCTCAGAACCTGCAGCATAATTGCCTCATAATGTCAAGTTATATATTAAGATCAGCTCAAAGCCACCATTCCCAAGGGTGGTTTTGTTTAAAGGCAAGTAGTAACTGAATTTCCAAACAACTGCCAAGCTTTCAAGGTACCAAAATAAACATTATCTAAACAGAAACTTGCCCTGGAGTTGTTGGTTAACTTACATGTACTTTAAGAAAACAGAGGTTTGCAGAAATTTTTTAAAAGTAAGCTAAACTCTTTGATGTCCTTTTAAAATTAAGCTCTATGACCCCTCATTTCTTGAGGCACCTATAGCTGAATACTTAATCAGGTAAATCAGCAGCTGATTATTCATCAAAATACAGTTCACTTTGCAAGAAGCTGCCCTTCAGAATCTTTATTTCCTGGGCTTTTTCATTGTTCAACTAAATATCTTCAGGGATACTCACTGCCCACAGAATAAAGTCCAAATTCTCTATCTTGGGATTTGACCCTCTCTATGATCTGTCTCCAAAACACTTTTCTAGGCTTATTTATTTTTATACAAAAATTCCATTTTACTTTATTTATTTTTGCTATTTATATATATATATATATATTTACAAACAGATTAGCTGCAACTTGCTCTGGCTCATATTATTAAATTTAAAAAATTAACACATTTCAAAAATATCAAAAATGTACTATAATGAGTCTTAGGACCACAATATGACAACGATTGCACAAAACCGTAAGAGATGAGCATACTGCCTGGATGACGTCCATTGGCAATGATTACAGAGCTCTTTCCTCCTTTCACGCAAACATGAATCTTACTCATCAGTCATACCCCACATTTCACCTCTTGCAATGTGTTTGACACTTCTTCTTGGGTTTCTGTTGGTGCTATTCTCTTAAACTCAAATTTATTTATTAGAATCTTACCCAAATTAGTGGTCTCTTAATAGTTCTCCACAATTGCATTAGAGGTGTCCTTTGTGCTCCATAGCACTTGGGGACATGTTTATTGTTATACTTCCCTTTTCTGGTTTGTATCACAGTAATTTCTGTCTGTCTTCCACATGAGATTGTAAATTACTCAATTCCAGGAAGCATGTCTTCTGTTTTTCTTCCCTCCCTTGTTTCTATGAACATTTATCCAGCATTTACTAAGTGCCAGGCACTATGCTAAGAAACTCTGAGAATTATAAATTGAGCATAGATTAGGCCCTCAAGAATCCCATAAGAAATATTGAAGAAAGAGTGAAGAATTCAGGTTAGAGATAGCAATAAAATACATAAATGTTCATAACGCTATATAATAACATCCAATGGACAGAGGTCTGTGTTGTGACTGGTGTATGATAAAGTATGAAGATAATTTTTTTAAAAGGGCTATTGCTTCCATTTGGGAAAAGCTTCGTGGAGGAGGCTGACCATGAATTTGGACATTCATGGGCAAGGAGAAATGATGTGTAAGGTGGCAGGGAACTGAGAGGAAGTGGGAAAGCTTAGTGACACTCAAAGGGAATACTGTAATAGATAGTTTTTAATGTGAAATATTTGTGAAGGGAATCACCAGGGCAGATTATTTTTTAATTTGGAAATTAAAAAATAAAACAAAACCCTAGAAAGATCTGAATTTCCAGATGAAAGCATTTGGACTTTATTCAGTTAGCACAGGGAGCCACAGAGAGTTGTTGAGCTTTGGTGTTTTGTCACCAAGAGTCTTCTTATTAATCTGGCACAAGTGCTGGTTGGTGAGAGGAACTGCAGGTAATCTAATTCAGGAGCAACTGAGAGTCTGAACAGGTAGCAGCAGCAGTGGGCATGGAGGGGATTTGGGGAATGGGTGAGTGTGGGCAGAAGTAGATTTGTGAACAAGGTAGATACAGATCCAGGAAAGATAATGAGTTTTTCAATCTATTACAAAAATGATGGAACCACCATCAGTGAGAGGCAATCAAGAGAGGACCAGATTGGGGGGGGAATCTGTGAGCATGAGAGGCCAATAGAAAATCCAGGTGGGAGGCTCCGTAGGGAGTAGGAAATGTGGAATTTGAGAAAGGGGTCAGGGCTGGATATGTGTATTATGAATATTTGAAGAAAGTGGGCTTACTGCCAAATTTGAGACACCACTGTATGTTAGCATTTTATTGCTGGAATGTCTGTGCATTTAATTATTGGAGTATCTTTTATTTTTTTTAGAGATAGAGGTCTCAATATGTTGTCCTGGCTAGTCCTGAACTCCTGGGATCAAGTGATCCTCCCACCTTGGCCTCTTGAGTAGGTGGGACCTCCTATGTCTGTCTATTTGGAGTATCATAATATGAAAAATTTAAAACATCTTTTCTGAGATATATAAATTTTACCCATTTAAAGTGTGCAATTCAATGAAGTATAGATACAAGATTGTGCAATCATCAACACAGTGTAAGTTGAGAACATACTAATCACTCTCAAAAGAAACTTCATCCCATTAGCATCACTCTCCAGGTACCAGATCACCATTTGATTTCGTGGTTGAATAGTATTCCATGGTATAAATACCTTTACCACATTTTCTTAATCCATTCATGTATTGATGGGCACTTGGGCTGTTTCCACATCTTTGCAAGTGTTTCTTTTTTCTTTTTATCATAAAAATTGTTGGTTTTTTTTCAATGCTTTTTCCTGTCTATGGGCATAATCATGTGGCTTTTCTCTTCATTCTGTTAATACAGTGTTGTATTAATTGATTTTTGGATATTATTCCAACCTTGAGTCCCTAGGATAAATCCTATTTGGTTATTGTTTATAATTCTTTCTGTATCTAGCTGGATTTTGATTGTCAGTATTTTCTTGAGGATTTTTGCATCAGTATTGCATAAGAGATATTGGTCTGTAGTTTTCTTTTCTTGTGATGATTTTGGTATCAGGATAATACTAGCCTTGTAGGATGTGTTTGGAAATGTTTGCTCCTCTTAAATTAATTCTTCCTTGTGTATTTGGTAGAATTCACCAATGAAACCATCTGCTCTTGGGATTTTTTTGTGAGAAGTTATAAATTATTAATTTAATATTTTCAATTATCAGATTTTCTATTTTTTGAGTCAGTTTTAGCAGCTTGCATCTTTCCAGGAAATATCCATTTCATCAAGATTGTGGAATTTATGGGTATAAAAAGTTGTTCATAATATCCCCTATTTTTCATTCTTGTGAGGTTGGTTATAGTGTCCCCTCTTTCATCCTGATTTTAGTAATTTGAGTTTCTTTTTTTTTTTTTTTCCCTTGGTTAGTCTAGCTAAAGATTTGGTAACTTTGTTGATCTTTCAAAGAATCTACTTTTTGTTTCTTTGGGATTCTCTTTTGCTATCCTTTCATTTATTTCCACACTAAACATTATTATTTCTTTCCTTTTGCTTGCTCTGAATTTTGTTCTTGCAATGGATAGTTAGATTTTTGATTTATTAAGCAACTTAAACCAGAGGAATAAGATTTGTTTTTTAATAGAGGAATTTACAGCTATAAATTTTCCTCTGAGTACTACTTTAGCTGCATCCCATAAGTTTTGATCATTTTATTCATCTCAAAGTGTTTTCTAACTTCCCCTTGTGATATCTTCTTTGACTGATTATTTATTTTGGAATGTATTGCTTAATTTCCACATATTATTGAATTTTCCAAACATTCTTTTCCTTATTGATTGCTATCATTTCAATGTGGTTAGGAGACATTTTTTGATTTTGGTCTTTTTTAATGCTATCAAGATTTGTTTTGTGGCAAAGCATATAGTCTATCCTAAAGAATGTTTCATGTGCATTTGAAAATGTGTTTTATTCTACAGATGTCTGTTGGGTCTAGTTGATTTATAATGTTGCACAAATCTTCTCTTTGCTTGTTTACCTTCTGGTTGGTCTATTTATTATAGAAAGTCAGATATTAAAGTGTTTAACTATTATTTCTGAATTGTCTATGTCTGCCTTAATTTCTGTCAGTTCTTTCTTCATGTATTTCGATCCTTTACTGGTAGGTGCACATGTATTTTTAATTGTTATATCTTCCTGATGAATTGAGCATTTTTAACATTATAAAGTATTGTTTTTTGGCCTCAAATAGCAATTTTTATTTTAAAGTCTGTTTTATTAGATAATAATGTAGCCACTCCAGCGATCTTATGGGTGTAATTTGCATCATATATCTTTTTCTGTCCTTTTACTTAATCTAGTTCTATCACTGAATAAAGAGTATGTCTCTCACAAGTAGTATATAGTTGAATATTAATTTTGCCCTCTACAGTCTATTTTGATGGGATAGTTTAATTAAGTTACATTTTATGTTATTATTGATATAGCTGCATTTATACCTGCAGTTTTATTTTTTATATATTGCATGTCTATTTTTATTCCTCTGTTCCTCCTTTACTGGCTTCTTTTGTTAATTAAGTGGATATTTTCTAGAATGACATTTTAATATCTTTAATGAATAATTTTAAAGTTATTGTCATAGCAGTTTCTCTAGGTCTTACACTATACAGCTTAATTTATTAAATTTACTTCAGATTTTTTTTGTATAAATTATTTTATTTATTATCATAATTAGATCTTCACAATCAAAGTTGTCTTTTCACCATATGTGTTTTGTTAATGTGAAATTTAATTGTAGTTACAAGCAAAAGTTGGTTGCCTAGGGAACAATTGTATATTCAGTTTAAAAGAAATAAAAGAATATTTGCCTTAAAATGCAAGATTGTTTGTTACATAGCCTCTGCCATGCAGTTACATTATAAAAAATTTTAATTTCAAAAGTGAAAGTTGGAATATAAAGTGCAGCATCAGCTCTTAAAGGAAAAGTAAAATGATCTATGTCTCCCTTGCAAAAGGGAATTTAGATTTACAATTAACATGAAAATCATGTATCAGACTTCTTCAGGAGTTTCTTCAGCATACCTTATCCAACATTATTCACTGTCCTATTTTGTCAAATTGAAGAGTCCTGGTAAGTATTTCTCCTGGGTAGCCTCACCTTCCTACATCATGGAAGTATAGGTTTGCACATATACATAACATGATGATAGAAAATATCATCATGATATAGTAAATGAATTTTCTAAATTTTGGTTCTAAGTCTCTTTGTCGATACCAGTAGATAAGTATGCAGGCAGTAATACTACTCAAAGAGATGCAGACGGCAAAAAATATATTCAACGGTTTTGGAGGTACTTGAGGGAAAACAAAAGCACTGATAAGCGTTACTAGAATCAATAAAGATGTTAAGCTGCCAACAACTAAATTGATGATTCGATCCTTGGCCGACGTCTCCCCAAACAGGGGTCTGTTGTCCAGGCCACTGGTGCCTTAGGTCCTGGTAGAAAAGTCCTCCATTTTGGGGTTTCTTCGGTCTCCCCAGGCCACTGAAAAGCAAGCCAGCATTACCTCCGAAGTCGCTGGCCCACAACTCCGACCGCCCGCACTCACGGCGCAAGCATGGCCGGACCTGGGGGCGCCGGGAGGCCGGGAGGCGGCGGTGGCGGGTGGGCGCTCACACCCGGGGTGCGCGGCCGCTCCTCCCTCGCCCCGCTCTCCTCCTCAACATCTGGAGCAGCGAGAAGCCGAGCCCTGTGATCGCCGGCCCCGGGTCCATACCCTCGCCGGGATCCGGTGCCTCGGCTAGAGGACGCGGGCTGGCTGCGTGGGGGAGGAAGAGCCCGTCAGCGCTGACAGAGCTGGCTCTCGTCCCCTCTGCTGCGCCGCGGGTCGCAGCTCGCTCCCCCTAAGCTCCGGGGCTGGGACCGTGGCCACTGTCGCAAACCCGCCAGACCCACCCAGACCTTTACTTCAGATTTTATTAACATAATTCCAATGAAATACAGAAATTTTACTTCCATATATCTTCGTTTCCCTCACTGTCTTTATGCTGTTATCATTATACATGTTACATATATAGTATTTCTTTTTTTTTTTTAGTAAGTTATTTGTACATAGATCATACATACATTTATGCCATTATGGGATTCGATGTGTTGGTTATTTGTACAAATTGGAGTGCTTATAGGCTACTAATCAACATAGCTTTCACCTTTTACCCAATTATACATAGTACTTCTTATAATGCAGAACTGCTATCAGTGAATTTTCTCAGCTTTTGTTTATCTGGAAATATCTTTCTTTAGCCTTGTTTTTTGAAAGATAGTTTTTGTTGGATATAAAATTCTTGGTTGGCATTTTTTGTTTGTTTTTACTTTCAGAATTTTGAATATGCCATCCCTCTGCCTCTGGCCTTTATTGTTTCCGACGAGAGGTAAGTTGTTAATCTTACTGAAATTCCTTTGTACATGGTGAGTTTTTCTCATACTGCTTTTGAGATGTTCTCTTTGTATTTGTTTTTCAACAATTTGACTCTGATGTATCTGAATAAGACTCTTTAGGTTTATCCTACATGGAGTTCATTGAGCTTCTTGGATGTGTAGATTATTGTCTTTCATTGAATCTGGGAAGTATTCAGCCATTATTTCATTGAGTTTTTTTCCTGATCTTTTCTCCTTATTATCATTCTGGTACTCCCATTAGAAGTATGTAGGTACACTTAACTTTGTTCCACATTTTTGTTGAGGTTCTTTTCATCTTTTATTTCCCCTGCCCCTCTTCTCCAGATTGCATGGAGCCTATTGATGTAGTTTCAAGGTCACTGATCCTTTATTTTGCCAACTCAAATCTACTATGGAGCCTCTCTAGTGAAATTTTCATTTTAGTCAGTATCATTTTCACTTCTATAATTTCCACTTGGTTCTTTTAAAATTTCCATTTTTTTTATTGATGTTTCTATTTGATGAAGCATTTTCATCATAACTTTATTAGTTCTTTATACATAGCCTTCTTTAATTGTTTGAACATATTTATAATAGGTACTTTGAAGCTTTTGTTTGGTATGTCCATCATCTGGGCTTTTTCAAAGATAATTTCTATTTTTTGCTGCTTTCTTCTCTCCATATAGGCCATGCTTCTTGATTCTTTGAATAGCACATTTTCTAAATTGAAAAATGACATTTTAGAAAAAAATATATATTTTTGTTATTATTATTATTTTTAGAGACAGAGTCTTACTTTGTTGCCCTCAGTAGAGTGCCATAGGCATCACAGCTCACAGGAACCTCCAGCTCTTGGGCTTAGGTGATTCTCTTGCCTCAGCCTCCTGAGTAGCTGGGATTACAGGTGCCATAATGCCTGGCTATTTTTTGTTAAGTTTGGCTGGAGCTGTGTTCGAACCTGCCACCCTTGGTATATGGGGCCAGTGCCCTACTCACTGAGCCACAGGCACTGCCCTAGAAAATATATTATAGCAACTCCTCTCCCCTTCACCCTGGGGTGGATATTATTGTTGTTTGCTTGGTAGTTTGTTTATTTATTTATAACTCGGCTAAGTTAACTTTGTGAAGTCTGTTTCCTGTGATGTCCCCCTTCTTATTTATTTTTCTTATTTTTAATTTGTATTTTGGAAACCTAGGAGTTACCCTTGAATCCATATAAGCTATTTATTAGTCAAATGTTATGCTTATACTCCCTTAACCTGTTAGATTCTGAGCTTCCCTCTCTATTGGGGGTTGAATGTATGGCTTGGAGGCTATTATCACAGCCCAGGGAGCTTATGTTTTGGTCTCACATTCAGCCTGGGAATAGCATGGAAGTTCTTTTTCTGTTAACTACTGAAAGGACATAACCTTGGGCTTATTAACATTTATCCAGACTTCTGGGGATATGTGGGGTTTCATTTTTAAGCCTGTTTTTCTAGGAGTTTCCCCTGGGTCACAATAATTTATTGTTTAGTCAGTGTTTCAACAGAGGTTGTGCTTAAACTCATTGTGCCTATAGGCTTATGCCTTTGTTGATGGATGGATCTATGTGTGGCTTGGGTAATGCTTTCAAGTATTATAAGTAAAAACATTCCCCAGTTTTGATTGCTCCTGAGTGCACAACTAATGCATGTGTACAATTTTCTGGCCCCCACGGATGGCTGTGATCACAAAAGTATTTTTTTTGGTTGTCTTTTATGCTGTTTTTTTCTGTTGAACTTTTGGCCACCTGCCATTTCACTGATACTATTGCTATAGGAATCATGGAGTTATCAGCATCCTCTCAATTACTCTTCACCAAGGTCTCCTTGTTTTTGACAATATCTTTAGGCATGGAATTTACCATATTCAGTTCCAAATAAAGTCAGTCTCTTCAGAATATTGTGGAGCTCTTCATCCTTACGACCAATGAATACTAGGCCAATGAATATTATGACCTATTACTTCCCTTGGGAAGGACCTCTGTACCATTGCATAAGACCTAGAGTGGGGACAGTGGACAATTTCCCCTAGAGTGACACCCTTGCTCTGCAAACAAGTATTTGGTAGGAATGTTAGTCTCTTATCTTCTCAGCATTTACCTACCAGCAGGAAACCTCTACTTGATGTACTTGATGAAAGATCTGGGGCAGAGATGATTGCAGCCTCTCTATGTTCAGCCTGCCATATCAAGGCTAGAGCTTCCATACAAGTAGGGGCTGGGTGGGGGAAGGAGACTTTAGTCCTTTTATCCACACTTACTCATAAAGAGCTTCTGCAACCTGGGGCTGGAAGGGCATGAGAAACACTACAACCCTTCTTTCCCAGGGTAAAAGTGTAGACCTAAACTTGGAACTGGAGGAAAAAGGAGGCTTTGTCTTTACTATTCAAATACCATTGATTCTTGCTATCTTTGTTGAGATTAGTAGATTTTCTTGAATAAATGTTTCTCCATTTTGTGTGCCCTTAGGATAATTTTTGAAATTATAAGTGATGTTTAAAAAAAATCATGTTTGCTACTTAAGTTATTGTTTTGCTGTGGAGAGTGTAAGCCAAGCTCTTCATTCTGACATTCCTGAGGTTTCTAAGATCAAGTGTCTTAATATTATCATTTAATCTCAATGCAAGAATGACCATGAAATCTTAGACTCTGTTCTTTCTCATGTCCTACATTCTAGTAAATCCTGCTGGTGCTGCCTAGGAAATTTATCTATTAATAGTGTTCAGCCTCTTAAATACAATCTGCTGCTGCTCAATTGCTATCACCTAGTCCAAGTCACCACCTTTTTTCATCTACAAGAGCATTCCCCTTAAAGTTCCTTATTTCTGCCCTGTCTTACCCATTTTCTGCTCCTGACATATCAGCAAGAGTGATTCTATAAAAGCATAAATCATAAAGCCATTCTTCTGGAAGGCTCCCTTTGCACTACAATGACAGAATTGATCAGTTGTGACAGAGAGTATATGGCCTGCAGAGTCTCCAGTATTCACTATCTGGCCCTTTACAGAAAGAATTTGCTATTTCCTGGTACAGATCAAGTTAAGAGCTAAAAGCACGGTGCAGTAGAAAATGTTGGGGACATACTTGACAAAACAAGATAAAAATGACTATTTCTCCAGAATGAAAAAAATATAAGCATATTGAAGAGTAGAGGTAAAAGCCAGTACAGAGTGAGACCCTGATGAAAAGAAAAGGATAGATCCTGGGGTTGGGGATGTACAGGACAGAGTCATGCACTCAGGTTAGAGTGAGAAGCAAGGATGGGAGAGTGAGGTTGGATGAGAGAAGGGTAACCATTCAGGTGAAAAGAGGGGAGGTAACTGGTCCTGGTTGGGTGGTCTTGGCATTTTGAAATTCCCATGATACTTAGAGTCTAATCTAACATAGGGTTAACACCAATCAATGTCCTTAGAATTGCAAAAGGTACCCACAGTGTATAAATGGAAGGTCTTCATTGTAAACTTTGCTTTCAAACTCCAGGACTGTGTGCCTTTGCACAAGCCCTGTGGGATAGGGAGGGGCCTAAATAATCTTAGTTTCACTACACATCTGAAAGATTGTGGCCAAGAGAGGGCCAATGAATATCATGCAGTCACTAAGCCAAGAAGCCATTCCTAGCCAGGACTGGAACCCAGGACTCTTTGCCTAAGACCTTTCTCTTGGAGGGACTACATGAGAACTGCAGAGGCTGAGTTCAGGGTCTTGAGGGCAGGCTTTCTGCCCAGGTGGGCTTTGCTATTAGTTTATTTTGGCTATGAGGGACTCTAGTTATTTTTACCAATACATCAAAACACGTTTTTTGTTTTCAGAGGAGGCTCTATGTGATACCTGTGCCCCAAAGTGAAGTCTGTATTTCTGCTCCTGGTTGAATGTGAAGTGGGGTGGGAGCCAGAAGGGGAAAGGATGGGAATTTTGGTCAAATGCCTAGGCCTTGGGAGACCAGATTTAACAGAAGGAGAGGAAGCTAGCTGCAGTCCTTGTGGCCCTTCTTTTCCGGGGGCTCATCCTTCTCTCTGCTCCTTTCTCCCAAACTTCCTCTTTCTTCACTGTTTCCCCAGCTGTCTGAGCCCTACTCCCCAGGGCCTACCTAGGGCCCAGCCCCCTACATGTGCTCTGACAGCTTTAATTCCTGTTCCTAGGCCCCATGCAAAATTCTGTGGGCTGTGTTGCATCCCATCAGGAACATTTCCTAAAATACTCATCCATGCTGCTTTCCACATAGCCTTTAGCAAGCGCAACCCAAATGTTCGAGGGAATCAAGGCCCCCTGGCAGTAACCCCTGACCAGCAGAGGTCAAAACTGAGGGATAAATGTTCCTACTTCCCATCCTTTGGGAAGGCAGTTCTGGGAGACTTCTGCATGTGTGTCAAGCTTCTGGTAGAATGGAGCCCCATTGTCCACAAGATCAACAGTAATGCTACAACTTCATGTGTTTTTGCCTTCCTCCTTTACACATCCCTCACCTCCCTGAGTCTTGCTTCCTGGGATCAATTCTGAAATGAACCACCTGCATCCAAACTTATTTTTTTGGTTGAATTGTATTTTTCTTTTTAATTTATTGTTGGGGATTCCTTGAAGGTACAAGAAACCAGGTTACACTGATTGCAATTGTTAGGTAAAGACCCTCTTACAATTGTGTTTTGCCCCCCAAAGGTGTGGCACACACCAAGACCCCATCCCTCACTCCTTCCCTCTCTCTGCTTATCCCTTCCCCCATCTCCACCATGTCATTCATTGTCATTAATTGTCCTCATATCAAAATTGAGTCCATAGGATTCATGTTTTTCAATTTTTGTGATGCTCTACTAAGAATAATGTGTTCCACTTCCATCCAGGTTAATACAAAGTCTTCATTTTTTTAATGGCTGAATAGTATTCCATAGTGTACATATACCATAGCTTGTTAATACATTCCTGGGTTGGTGGGCATTTAGGCTGTTTCCACATTTTGGCAATTGTAAATTCAGCTGCAATAAACAGTCTAGTGCAAGTGTCCTTATGATAAAAGGATTTTTTTATTTCTGGGTAGATGCCCAATAATGGGATTGCAGGATCAAATGGGAGGTCTAGCCTGAGTTCTTTGAGGGTTCTCCATACTTCCTTCCAAAAAGGTTGTATTAGTTTGCAGTCCCACCAGCAGTGTAAAAGTGTTCCCTTCTCTCCACATCCAGCATTTGCAGTTTTGAGATTTTGTGATGTGGGCCATTCTTGCTGGGGTTAGATGGTATCTCAGGGTGGTTTTGATTTGTATTTCTCTAATAATTAGGGATGATGAACATTTTTTCATATGTTTGTTAGCCACTTATCTGTCTTCCTTAGGGAAGGTTCTATTCATGTCTCTTGACCATTGATATATGGGATTGTTGGCTTTTTTCATGTGGATTAATTTGAGCTCTCTATAGTTCCTGGTTATCAAGCTTTTGTCTGATTCAAAATATGCAAATATCCTTTTCCACAGTGTAGGTTATCTATTTGCTTTGGTTTTGTCTCCTTAGCTGTACAGAAGCTTTTCAGTTTAATTGAGTCCCATTTGTTTATTTTTGTTGTTGTTGCAATTGCCACAGCAGTCTTCTTCATGAAGTCTTTCTCCAGGCCAATATCTTCCAGTATTTTTCCTATGCTTTCTTTGAGGATTTTTATTGTTTGATACCTTAAATTTAAGCACTTTATCCATCTTGAATCAATTTTTATGAGTGGAGAAAGGTGTGGGTCCAGTTTCAGTCTTTTACATGTGGATATCTACTTCTCCCAGCACCATTTATTGAATAGGGAGTCCTTCTCCCAAGGTATGTTCTTGTTTTGTTTACCAAAGATTAGGTGGTTATAAGATGTTAGTTTCATTTCCTGGTTTTCTATTCGATTTCAAATGTCTATGTCTCTATTTTTGTGCCAGTACCATGCTGTCTTGACCACCATGGCTTTGTAGTACAAAATCTGATGCCCCCAGCTTTGTTTTTATTACTAAGAACTGCCTTAGCTATAAGGATTTTTTTCTGATTTCATACAAAACACAGAATCATTTTTTCCAAATCTTGAAAGTATCCGGGAGCATTTAAATATTTAGAACTGAACGTTTTCTTATTGTATTTTTTCCTTGACCAAGATAAAGTGACCATCTTTGTCTTTTTTGGCTTTAGTTGCTTTAAATCCACATGTATCTGAAAATATGATTGTAACTCCTCTCTTCTTCTGAATTCTGTTTGCCTGAAAAATTGTCTTCCAAACCTTACGTTGGAGTTTTAATTTGTTAGCCTCAAGCTATCATTCTGGATAGAGAGCTGTGGCATCACAGCTCACAGCAACCTCCAATTCCTGGTCTCAAGCCAGTCTTCTGCCTCTGCCTCCCAAGTAGCTGGGACCACAGGCGCCTGCCACAATACCCGACCATTTTTTGGTTGCAGCCATCATTGTCGTTTGGCGGGACCAGGCTGGATTTGAACCTGCCAGCTCAGGTGTACGTGGCTGGCACCTTAGTCCATTGAACCACAGGCGCCAAGCCTGTCCTTTGATTTCTGAGTTCTTACTTTGCTGTTGATCCATTGTGCTGGTCAGTGTGTAGAACAGGTTGAAGTATTTCCTGTAGAGCTGGTCTTGTTGTGGCGAATTTCCTCACTGTTTCTATATCAGTAAATGATTTGATTTCTCCATCAATTTTAAAGCTTAGCTTAGCAGGATATAGAATTCTAGGCTAGAAATTGTTCTGTTCAAGTAGATTAAAGGTAGATGACCATTGTCTTCTTGCCTGGAAAGTTTCATTGGAGAAGTCTGTGGTCACCCTGATGGATTTGCTCCTGTAGGTCAACTGGCGCTTACTCCTGGCAGCTTGAAGAATCTTTTCTTTTGTCTTGACTTTGGACAGGTTCATCACAACGTGTCTTGGAGAAGCTCGATTAGAGTTGAGGCAACCTGGGTTCTAATATCCCTCTGCAAGGAGTGTGTCAGAATCTTTGGTGATATATGGGAAATTTTCGTTTTTAATATTCTCTAGTATGGCTTCCATTCCCCTGGGGCATTCTTCTTCCCCTTTTGGGATACCTGTAACTCGTATGTTTGAATGCTTCACAAAGTCCCATAATTCTGTTAGTGAATGTTCTGCTTTGTCTCTCTTCTGCCTCTTTAACTATCTGAGTTATCTCAAGAGCTTTGTCCTCCACCTCTGAAATTCTTTCTTCTGCATGGTCAAATCTGTTGCTGATACTTTTTATTGCATCTTTAAGTTCCCTAATTGACTGCTTCTGTTCCTTCAGCTCTGCTATATCTTTTCTGTATTCTTCATATTATTCATCTCTTATTTGATTGTGTTCTTTATTTCCGTTTGGTTATTTTCCACTTTATCAGCAGTTTCCTTCATTGTTTCCATTATTTCCTTCATTGTTTTCATCATCTGTATTCTAAATTACCTTTCCATCATTTCTAACATTTTTTATAGGTTGAATCCTCTGTAGTAGCTACCTCATAGTCCCGGGGGGGGGGGGGGGGCGCTCGGGACTGGTTTTTAATGTTGCCAGGAATTTTTTGCTGATTCTTTCTCATGAGTGTTTTCTTTTATCTGTTTCCTTGCTCTAATTTTCCTTTCACTTCCTCTTGCTCTTTAAGTTACTGTGCCTCTGAACTAGGGTTTTGATGAACCTTTGCAACCACTTGCCAGTTCTCCACTGCACTTGTCCTCCTTATAGGGTCCAGAAGTCCCTGTGTACCCAAAGGGATGTTTCTGGGCAGATTCCACAAGCCAGAGATACCTGGAGTCTTCTCTCCCCAGTCTCACCATGCCCAGTTGCAAGGAAGTTGTTACTCAGCCACCATCTTGCTCCTCTCCCTTCTTTTTAAATTCCTTAAACAGAGTTTTGCTTTGGTGTGTTTGTAGCCCTCAAACAATTAGAATTTCTTTTCGATTATTTTACTTCGGTATCACATTGCAGAGTCAGAAGGAAGCTTGACTTTGAGAAACAGCCAGATTATTGTTTCATGGCCAGGGGAAACTTCAGAAGGTGAAAAATAACCCAAGAATTTACTTTAGTAATGTATATACACACTAAATCAAAGCAAAAATTGCCATCACAGAACTTTCTTTTTTCATAACCTCATAACTTTTCTAATTTGCCAAACTCCTGTGACTTCAGTCCAACCTCTTCTTGAGGTGACTTAAAACCCAGTAGGTAAGGGTTCTTCATACCAGATCAAGGGGTGATTTAGTGCCAAAGAGAGGGTAAAAACTCAGTTTCTCTAACATCTTTCAGTGTGCAGTAACCATATACAATTTACAAACTTTATGAAATTTTAAGAACTTTTTTTCACAAGAGTTTATTTGCTTCTAGTTCTTCTCCAGAGCAGCCAAAGGAAAGCATAAAAGTCTCATACTGTTTCCATGAAAATGTCTTTTTTTTTTTTTTTTTTAAGACTGAGTCTCACTCTGTCACCCTGAGGTTGAGCGGGGTAGCTCACAGCAACCTCAAACTCCTGGGTGATCCTCTGGCTTCAGTCTCCCTAGTAGCTGGGACTATAGGCACTTGGCATGATGCCTAGCTAGTGTTTCTATTTTTAGTAGAGACGTGTCACCTAGTGGCACGAGAGAGTGACCTCTCTTGATCTGGCACGAGGAGGGAGAGTTGACCTGAGTCAAAAGATGGGAAAAGAAGAAATGAAGCCAGAAAGACAGGGAGAGGGACACAAAGAAAGACAGGAGCCGAGGGAGCTAGGCTGGTGTCAGGAGGGCTGACACAGCTGATGACTTCAGTCACTGAACCATGGAAGCTTTACTTATACAATATTGTAACATGATTGCATAAATCTGAATGCATGGACAAGAGATCAACCTTAAAGAGGAAAAACTGTGTGCTGGGCATAACAAGGAAAGTATGCATGGGCTATGTGACTTTTGGCAGGGGAGAACAATGTCATTAAGGGAGGAGAAGTGGTTTGGGGTTGCTCCCTGAGCATTTCCCAGGCTATGGGACTTCTGCCAGCTATAGACCACTCTGCACAGAGAAGAAGTCTCTTTCCTCAGGCTGGTCTCTAACTCCTGAGTTCAAGTGATCCTTCCACCTCAGCCTCCTGGAGTGCTAGAATTACAGGCATGAACCAGTGTGCTACGCCAAGAGAATGTCTTATGTTTAATTAATATTATTGTTTTTTCAGTCTTTCATTATTTCTTTCTCTATTTCTATGTGGAAATGCACAAGAAGCTAGATGGACCCTAATTAGTAACTGACACAACAGAGGCAGGGAGAATGAGGAGCAAGAGAAGGAGAAACAAGGAAATCAGCATTTTGTCATTTGAATTTAACCTATTTACAACTCTATCACCTCCTAATTGGTATTAAATTTTCCCCTCTAGGAAACTTGCTCTGAAATACTTCCTTCCTTTTACCACTATGGTGTTTCCAAGCATTGGAGTCCTATGTCATGAAGATTATAAAGTCATTGTTTAATTTTTTTTAAAGTGCGTTGCTTCTACATCTTGACAATTGTAAACTGAGCTACAATAAACATTCTGGTGCAATATTTATTCAATGTTATTCTGGTGCAAATGTCCTTGTGGCAAAATAATTTTTTCCTTCTGGTTATAGATACCTAGTAATGGGATTTGGGGATCAAATGGAGGGTCAACTTTTAGTTCTTTGAGAATTCTCCATACGTCTTTCCATAGAGGTTGTATTAGTTTGAAATCCCACCAGCAGTGTAGAAGTGTTCCCTTCTTTCCACATCCATGCCAGCATCTGCAGTCACCAAATTTTTTTGATGTGGGCTGTCCTCACTAGGGTTAGGAGGTATCTTAGAGTGGTTTTGATTTGCATTTCTCTGATGATTAGTGATAATGAGCATTTTTTCATGTGCTTTTTCATTCATCTGTTATCTTCAGAGAAGTTTCTGGTAAAGTCTGTAGATTCTAGCTATCAACGTTTTGTTAGATTCATAGCATACAAGTATCTTCTCCCATTTTGAAGGCTGTCAAACCTTCAACCCTTAGCTGAAGGTTGTGATACCCTTAGCTGTGCAGAAGCTTTTTAGCTCAATCATGTCCCATTTACATATTTTTGGTATTGCTGCAATTGCCTAGATGATTTTCATAAAATCTTTCCCCAGGCTGATTTTGTTAAGAGTTTTCCCCATACTTTCTTCTAGAATTTTTAATTTTTATATCTTAAATTTAAATCTTTTTCCAGCAAAAGTCAATTTTTGTCAATGGTGAGAGGTACGGGTCCAGTTTTAGTCTTCTGAGTGTGACTAACCAGTTCTTCCAGCACCATTTACTAAATAGGGATTCTTTTCACTAGTATGTGCTTTCATTTGGTTTATCAAACATCAAACAGCTATACGTGGCTAGGTTCATCTCTACATTCTCTATTCTATCATCTTTTTTATTTACCTGGATGGAATTAAAAAACATTCTTCTTAGTAAGGTATCACAGGAATGGTAAAGCAAGTATCCAATGTACTCAATACTAAAATGAAACCAATATCTAAATGATTACATGCCCACATGAAAGAAAAACACAAGTTTATGTTAGTGGAGGTGGGGGGAAAGAGGAGAGAAACAGGAAAGGAGAGGAGTGAGGGTGATGGAGGGTAACTCACCTAATGTGTACAATGTGAACGTATTCAGCAGACCCCCTGGGTGAAGGGCTCAACTAGAACTTGAACTTTACCTTAGAATTGAAAACAATGTAACCTGAACATTTGTACCCTCATGTTAATCTGAAATTTAAAAAAAAATAGTGAGTATGGAGGTGTAAAAAAGACATTCAAGAGGCTGCACCATTGTCCTCTGTTTGGAAACTCAATCCTTGGTCCTGTGCTATCTAAGCCATAAAAAGGATCAAGTGTCCTTAAAGTTTCAAGTCCTTTCCAGAAGATGTGCCGTCATCTTTCATCAGCAAAACCCAAGTGGTTTCCATGGCAACCTCCCTCTCAAACCTATCAATTTTTCCAGCAAAACCATTTTATTCTGTCCTAGGAACCACATTAGAGTTTAAAAAATAATAGGAAGAAAACTCCTGAAAATGAAGTTAGAAAAATATCAACAGGCAAAAATAAAATAAATGTAATCCCAACAATACTCTGAGCATAGTAAGACCGAGAGAAGAAAACTTTCCCAGGTGATATTGGGTGCAGGGTGTTAATGAAGATTTGACATAAAAAATAACATCATAAAGAGGTCAGAAGAATGGAAGCATGGAAAAACCAGATGCAAAGAACAAAGACTGCACAATGGTTTGGGGACAGCCAGCTTCTTATCCTTACCTCTCTTTTCTTCTCTGATAAGCACACAGTTACTGCCATTGAAATAGAATTAAACCAAAGCTGCAAATGAGGTTACTGCTAGGAAAAGCTATCTCTTACAGAGTTCAGAGTGGAGCTGGGAGCAGTGCCAGGTACTTGTAAAGCAATTTTGGAAGGTTCTGCTGGAAAGCCCAGAGTCCCTGTCCTTCCATCATTCACATCTCTTTATCACAACTGGCATATTGGGGTCTCAGGATCTTATGGTCCAAGTCAGGGTTTGAAGCAGCTTGGACAGTATCCATCTGTCTTACTCCACACAGTTATATTTATGTCACTATCTTAAATTGAGGCAGTACCAATGATATTAAATGCCCACTATTTCTCTACAGCCTTGGCTAAGAAAAGATTCATTGTTCATTTTCTGAATCCCATTTCTAATTTAGTCAGTATCCTACCATTTCCTAATAATAGCTTTGTATTATATTTGTGGTAGATGTTCTATATAAACTCTTTGGAGGCAAGGAAAGTGATCCTCATGTGTCCTGAAACATAGAGGATAACAGAGAATTGTGTGGATTCTTAGGGACTGGAGTTTATGTGATCTGTGTATGTATCTGGGAAGATTCTGGTGTTTAGATGAAATTCTTGCCTGCCTTTAATCAATCCAGCAGTCCATGATCAGGCCGAGTAGCAAAGAAACATGGACACAGGTTCTCTGATTTCTGCCAGAAACGTGATTCCTTTGCTTTGAACCCAGGAAATTGTAAAGAAAGAGGATCAGTTTCCTACAAAGAAGATTTTCTTACTGTGACATTGTCAGGAGAAAAAAAAAAGTTTTCATATCCAAATAAAGGGTTTCCTTAAAGAAATAGAAAAAACAAAAGTCTCCCTACAAGAGAAATGAAATAAATAATGTTCTGTGAGAGAAATAAATAGAATTTTCAGGACGTAACAGGGAGCACATGTTGAAAGTTTTGATAAAGTATCCCCAGGGTGGAATCAGTCAGGATAGGTTAAATTATGCTGTAGTAACAAACAACTCCAAAACATATTACTTAAAATTATGACATTTGTTTCCTGTCATGCTATGTAATTGTTGTGCAATGGCTGGGGACTCTGCTCAGCATCACCCTAACTCAAGACTGTGGTTGACACCACTGCCAATTTTTGGAATGTTGTGGATTGCTATGGCACAATGAAAAGAAACCTCTGTAAGATTCTGTACTGAAAAAGGGCATGTTTCAGGCCTGAAGAGTCACTTTCCCTTTTCTAACAGCTTACTGTCCAGAACTAATCACAGCATTCCTTATGATCGCAAGAACTCCAAGAAGAGCATCCTTCCCTTGTACCTGGAAGACAGAGAGCTGAGAATGATTACAACAGGGGGAAACTTTCAAAGGACACTACAAATTGATGGGTATTTTTTGTTAGATTTTTTTCAGAATTAGCAACTGTTAAATAAAAAAAAACAAAAACAGGTAAACAACATAGTTGGTGTTTATTCTTCATCTGGCCATTTTTGAAAACAGTGTACCCCAATTCTTAAACCACATGAGGAAGCTGGGAATTTATCACTCATTCATTCATTCATTTTTCAAAAGATATTCACTGATTTCTGTGCTAAGTCCTACATAAATCACTGCTATGAAAAAAGGTGTATAAGAAAGTTCACCAACTCATGATTCTTCCTCACCTATGATTATCCCATGATTGTAAGTGGCCCTGTATTTTTAAACGGAAGCTATTTATTAGGTGTTAATTCTGCCCTTGGGTTAACAGAATTTATAACTGTATCTCCTGATATGTGGATCATTTAGGCTACTATACCCTCTCTGGAAGGGTCTACCCTCTTTATTCCAGCTAGTTTCTCCACTTTAATGCCTTGTCCCTAATATTAGTTTGTTCTTCTTTTTTCACTGTGGGACATGGTCTATATCTACTTGAGTCCATTTGCACCTGATTCCACTGGCTGGCTCATATTACTCCCTGAGGCAGTTTATCACTCACAGCCAGAGGAAACATTCTTGCCTCATTTTCACTGATATTTTTGTACAAGGGTCTAGCTTCTGAAATTTCCCCCAATACAAGCATAAGACCTGAATCCTGATTTATCTAATATATCAAATGTTCAGGGACCATAATTATGGCAACTGTTTGTGTCTCAGCAATATACATGAGGGCTAGAAATAGAATGCTAACAATTAAAATTTTCAAATGTTAAACTTCTGTTCCTTGATCAGAAGTAGTCCTGTAGGAAAAGCAGAATAATCTCACTCCCAGATGTAACAAATGATTCTTGACGAATTCAACTCACATTGAAATGCAAATCCAATTCATTCCCTGATAATCTTTAGGGAGTACAATTGAGGCACAGTTTGTTAAATTAATTTAATAGAGACTTCAAATTGCCTATTGCAGATCTATTTCTTCTGTCCACTTTAAAAACAGGACCTCATATTTGAGGTAGCAGCAATGACCCTAGATAAATGGTCATATTTTCCAACCAGTGACCTTCAGGTAGAAGTATCCAGGTGACTAAGTTCTGCCCTGGGGTTCTTTAGCCAAAACTATCACCTATATTCTCCTGAACTCATTAATGTGCTTCAACAGATGAAGACCCACACAGCTGTGCCTGCGACACTTGTCCCCACACTTTGGTAGGTCATTGTTGGCATATGGCAAACTAGAAGTGTCAGTTAAGACAGTCAAGACAACTCAAATTAATGCTGCCTGAAATTGCTATGCAAACACACAAGTTTCTCACCCCTTGGATAAGATAATTTAAAGTTGTATCATTTATGCCATTGCCCAGAATTTATTTGCTAATTATCCCTCAAATGTTTACTTTGATTGCTGGCCGAATAGTAAACCATCTTTTGGGTACTTTGTGTGTGTGTGTTTTAATATAATTTTGCAGTTCTCTATGGATGTTCCCTACAACTCCCAAATAATCTACTTAAATAGGAGCTTAAAACTCCTGTGTTAGAATCTGATTCTAGGATAAACTGGGTTAAGACAGAAGTGTGGAGAAGTTAGGAAATATGTAGCAATGCTCATTAAGACAAAGGGGCTCCATCTTCTTCAACCTTATCTAATCCCTCTTCCTTAGAACACAGATGTAATAAATGGAGCTTTGCAGTCATCTTGAGCCATGTGGATGAAGGCCATATCTACATAAGGAAAGAGTCCGGAAGTGGAAAGACCCCAGAGCTCCAGCAACATGAAGCCTCCATACTGAGTCTTGACTTCCCACCTTCAGGATATAAAACGGAATCAAACTTCTAACTTCAAATCACAATTATTTTACTTCTAAAAGTAACCTGCACTTATACATGTAGAAAAAAAGAAGAGAAGAAGAAAAAAATCATCTTTATTCTTTGAAATGTATTTGAGAAGTCATTTATGATTTTGAAACTAATTACTAGAGTGTCAAAGAATGGTAAGAATGGTTCATCACTGGGCTATGATCATTTAGGCCAAGGCTTCATGAGCTATAAAAATCTCGAAGGAACCCTTATCCCTGGAAAAGAGCTCAGCACCCCCATTTGCCCAGCCCACCTGGATTCCAACCCTGCCTAGTCCAAAGGCACCTGCTTCTCTTCCACATAGAGAGAGATGGTCTAGGTTCTGCCTCCCAATCCTCCATTCTGGCTCACTTTTAACTGTTCTGTCTTATCTCTGCTCAGGCCTTAGCATGAAAATTGAATAGTATTAGAAAAAAATATGGCACAAACATTTCTATTTTTTCTTCATGCATCTTCGGTGCTGTGCCTGTTTTTACATTGCTAGTTTTTCAGGATAGGCTTCTTGGGATGAAGTTCATGTTCTGCATTTGTACTGAAAGCCAGTTGTAGGAGAGCAGCTAACGAGAAGCATGCTGCCTAGAGCGAAGAAGGAGAATGTGAGCATTCATGCACATGTCCTCGGGTCCTCTGCACAGGCAGGTGAGGGAGAATTGCTGTCCCTAATATGTCACCTGCTTATGCAGCTCTGGAGGATATCACCTACAGAAAGCCTGTGAGCCACTTTCCCACTGGACCAAATGCTCACTAGATTATCCCCCCACCTCTTTCTTTCAGAGTCCTGGACACAAAAGCAGAACAAGACAGTCACAAGACATGGTGAGGGAAAGGGCGTTATTTCTGCTCCAGCCTCACCAGGGCCACTAGCCAGATGTTCTTTCTGAAATAATGGACCATAACACAATCTGTCTCAAAACTTTCATAGCAACCCACACATATGAGTTCTGAGGCTAGGTTATATTAATAGAAGACCCGTGTCTTTGATGCGTGTATCTCTTCCTCTCTGTTTCTATGTGTGTGTTTGTGTGTATGTATGTCTTTTTCATCATTTGCTTTGGAAGAAGCCGGCTTCTAAGCTATGAGCCGCTCCATGGAGAAGCTTTAGCCATGAAGAATGGGAACTTCAGCCAACATCCAGAGAGAAACTCAGGCCTCTTGGCCACAGCCACATAAGAGACCTTGAGAGAAGTCCCTCAGGGCAGGCAAGCACCCAGAGGAGGTAGCCCCCATCTCTCTCCTACAACTCTGGCGTGACCTTGAGCCAGACCCCCCCCAACCCAGCTGAGCTGCTCTAGGAGTCTTCACACTTGGAAACTGTGTGAGATAATTTATGACTGTTATTTTAAGCCACTACATTTTAGGATAATTTATTACACAGCAATACATAACTAATATACTCCAACATTCAGAAAGTATGTATTTATTCAGTGTCTCTACCTATCTCAAGAATTATATAGTTAGTTGAATAATTATTACGACTTAGAGTCTTGCTTTCAAAGAGGATTGTATTAGACTTCTTTAAATTTGTTACACAAAACATTTTTCTGGTTTCTAACCTTCCCATATTTCCAACTGTCTTTCACCTGGGAACACTTTTTCTCTACCGTATTCCCTTTTTGCTGGACAGCTCCAAACTCTCCATTGCTTAAAGTTAATTTCTTCCTTAGAGATTTTTCCTGATCCCTACATTCCAATAGGGACCTTCTGGAATAAGCCTTCATAGCACACCCTTTACCAAATTTTCTTGTCTAACTGTCATCCTTCCGGCTAGTTTGTAAGCCCTATGACTATGTGTAGTTCTGTGATGTATCCCTGGAACCTGGTGCAGCACATTATAACATTATACAAGGTAGCAACCACTACACACACACACACACACACACACACACATAGAAGGAGAGAGAGGTCAATTTACAAGTGGGATGGATATTTTATGTATGGTCACAAATTAACAAAGGTGCGCCTAAGCTTTTACAGCCCTTGCCACGATGCTTGGGAAGAGAAGCTATTTCTCATGCAGGTTCCTGCCTCTCTGATTCGTACCATCCAAAGACAGTGGCCATGTTAAACAGTTTGGCAGATAAGGGACCAGGTTAGTGCCCTTATAGTAATATGAAGAAAGACATTGTCAAGAACAAAACTTTTGAGTATAAAAGCAATGAAAGATAGTTTGGGAATAGGGATTCAACCTTATAGGAAGCAGACAAACCATTGAAGGCACCTGGTTTGGTTTGGTTTTATTTTAAAGGGGTAAGTTTTTCTTAGGCATGAAAATCTAGAAAACGTCATTAACTCCAGGATGACTTTTGGTACTGAATATACCACTTCATGAGTTTTTTTTTTTTCTTTTGAGCATTTCAGCACAAAAGGCAATAGCTTTGCCCAAGGGGTCTCAGTTGACTGTTAGGAATACTTTTCCATTGACCCTAGAGCTGCACTAGAGTTTATGTAGCCACATAAAAATGATCTTAGAGGATCTTCTTCCCCATCTTTATTTATTCTCCTTAAGAACCAAAATCAGTATGTCATTTTCAAGCAGTTTGTCCAGAAAGAGAAACTTCCATCCATGTGCTAGGCATTTGACATTGTTTGTGAGGGGTTTCGTGTAGCCTGTGGTGGTGGTGACTAAGCACAAGGCTTATTTGTGTCCATTATAGCTTTACCCTAATGCAGAGATGGAGTTGACCTCGGGTTTACTTTTTCTCCATGCTGTGCAAGTAAAAGAGAGACAGGCCTATATCTCAGCGCTGAAGTCAGCTCTGAGTTATGCTAATTACCATCCCAGAGCCGCTGGTTAAGAAAAACACATATTGTCAAGCTGGGGCTTTGAAAGAGAAAACAATGAATATTTCTTTGCCCCTCTCCTCTTTTTGCCTCAACTAATTGGTCCATTTCTCTGTTGCAATCGCTGGGAAGATGGATTTTTTTCTCTCTACTTTATATGATAGACTGAAATCTATTTTTCTTTTATGTCCATTAGAGCCAGCTCCTTGCTAATTGTGCCTATAAATGAGTGGATAGTTAAAGCATTATATTGGGAAGAAAGTAAGTTTGTGTTTGTTTTTGTGGTTCTTGCAGCATTTGGTGGAGGACTTTTTTTTTCCTCCCCTCCCCATTTCTTTCCCTTAAGAAATGAAGCAGTGTTTAGAACCTTTCCCATTTCAAGTAAACACTTTCAAAATGAAAAGGAAAAATATTTCGAACTGCAGCATTTCAAGCCCATATGGTCTCTATTCATAGGGAACAATTAATGCATGGCTGGCAACAGCACTGTGGAACAGACGTGCATGCCCAGCTTCCAAGGATGGCTGGCGGTTGACCTCAGATTTAAGGCATCATCACTAGAAAGGTGATGTAAGAACAAGAGCTAAAAGTCGAAGGTACTTACGTGTCCTGGGGCATTTGGACGGGTGGAGGTGTATGGAGAATATACCCCCAACAACTAACATGTGCTGACTTAATTCCTGTAATCCTGTGTTTCGACTTGCTGGGGGGAAAGTAATCATCAATGCAAAAAGTTAAAAATGTGATGAGGGCACTCCCTAACATGGCCACATATAACACAGTGGCCCCAAGTTTGCTGTTGTGTTTGGAGGTCCAAGTGAGACTCTCACAGGCTTGAGGGAAGAAGAGATGGCAGAGTCATGTGTTATCCCTGAAGAAATTTGGCTGTGGGAGAAGCCCAGCCCCTAAGAGAAGGCATGCCCGCTACCTCTGTGGGTGCTCCCCGCCATCATGGCTGAGCTCTCCTGCGGTCCAGCGAGCTGCACACACTTGGATGGATGAAATCTTGAAAGAACTAACTAGTTTAGTGGTGGAGGATGAGGGAGAGAAAAAGAAAAAGAAGACAGCTTAGAAGGTAAAATTAAGGGCACACTTTAGTTTTGCAATTATTTTATAGATCTTAACAGACCTTGCTTTCTGTGGAGTAAAGAGATTGGCAGCATCATGTCTAGCACAAAGGGTACTTGTGATTAATGACCCTGCGGTGGCAGAAGTTCCAAACAGGAGATTCTTTAGACATAGCAATCACCCACCCCCCAAATCAGGCACCACCTCCTTCCACGTCTCATGAGACCATATTACATTGTATTTACTATTTCTTGCATGTATTTTTCAATTAGTCATGAAAAAATAACTTACTTACTCTTTTTTATTCTCTGGTTATTTCCATTGAAATTTTTTTTTTTTTTTGGAGACAAAGTCTCAAGTTCTTGTCCTGGGTAGAGTGCCATGGCATCACAGCTCACCGCAACCTCCGACTTTTGGGTTTAAGCAATTTTCTTGCCTCAGCCTCCCAAATAGCTGGGATTCCATGTGGCCTCCACAACACTGGGCTTTTTTTGTTGTTGTTGTTATTATTGTTGTTGTAGTTGTCATTGCTGTTTAGCTGGCCCGGGCCAGGTTTGAACCCACCAGCCTTGATATATGTGGCCGGTGCCCTACCCACTAAGCTATGGGTGCCACTCTAGCCATTGAAACTTTAAACAAATTATAATGCATCTATTTGGGAGTCATATTCATGCTTTCGTACATGTATGACTATTAACAGGAGGTCTATATTGTTTTGAGTCCTTCTGTAAAACATGAAGAACAACGCTCTTTGCATTTGGTATAAAGTAGTGTTGTTAAATTTATGTGTGCATTATTAAAGGTAGAGTATTAATGTCTTTATATAGTGATCAAGGAAATGCCATGAAGGATATCTGTAACAGTATGATCAAAACATTTCTGAATGTATATGAATCGTGCCCTGTGATTGCACCAATGTACATAATTATGATTCAATAAAATTATTTAAAAAAAAAAAAAGGATAGTTGCTGTTTACGGGGACAGAGCTTCAGTTCTGCAAGCTGAAGAGAACTCTGGAGCTCCGTTTCACGACAGGGACAATCCTGAACTGTACCCCGAGAAGTGCTTGACATGGTCAGTATCATGTGTTTTTTGCTACAAGGAAAAAAAAAGGCAAGAAAGAAAAGAGAAGCTTTGATGGGCAGGGGTGATTACCAGGTACAAACTGGAAGTCTTCCTATTCAGCACATGCTCTTAAATGGCCTCTTCCGCACCATGCATTTAATAACATCTCAGGCTTGACCTATTGTTTATTGGTTGGATTTCATTTGCTTCAGAGTATGGAGAAAAAGCAATATTAACATTCCTCTCACTTCCTTTTTACTTAACATTTTTATAAAGCTGAACTGTGAAATGTTTGTGAATTTCTCTCCATGTCTGTGAGCTGCTGACAAAAATATGAAGAGATCTCCCTCCCCCTAGAATCCCCCTCCACAGACACCCCCGAATCATGTCCAACTCCAGGCCTCAGGAGGTGTGAAATCACTCAGCCAAACGTCGATACTAGAACTGAGGTCCTCACAATCAATCACTTTTAAGTAAAATATTTCCCAGCTCCTTTTGCCTGTGACATGAGTGGGCACAGCATCCCCGTGTTGACACAATTCGCAGTTCCTTACCTTTTGGTCATGATGTGAAACAGGTGAAGGGATTTCGTTGCAATGGGACGCAACAGCACATCACCAGGTGGGAAAACAAAGCAAAAAAGAAAAAGAAGAAAGAGAAAACTATTAGATTACATCCTTGGGGAGCAGGACAGAGCAAGCTCTTGAGGAACATCATTACGTGAAGAACACAGGACCAACACAACAGCAATACTCTGACACACGGTGACACGCTTCGTGCGGGTCCCTCTCCCTCCACCATGATTAGAAACCTACAGCTTCTGGCACAAAGAACAAAGGAAGGCTCTGCAGTGTCCACCCGATGACTTCCTTCCCTGAACTCATCTTTGCTTGCTGGGATTCTGCTCCTACAACCCAATGGTGCAGGATGCGAGGGCTGCCTGGTACAGATTTCTCTCCTTGTAACACCTTCTTCTCCCCAATCCCAGAGAAGAATTCCATTCCCTAAACCTCTACACAGTGCACTGGCACCAGCCGTTCTCTATTCCTCACACTTTGAAGATGGGGCCTGTGGAACAGCCAGGGTACACGGCCCTTCTATCAGAGGCCTTGGGTGTAGAAGGTGACCTCCGCCCCTCTGTCCCAGCAGCAGGAGAGCAACCCTCTACCGTGTGGGCCAGGCACACGTCCCCCTCATCCCTGGAATGGGGTGCCGTCACGTGCCCGATCCTGAACTCTGCACCCTCCTGGAAGCTGTGCAGCTGAGCTCAGGTGCAGGCAGTGTGCTGACTGCTCTACTGGCAAGAAAACCCAGTAGGGGACGGGGGAGGGAACGCTCCCTCCCCCTTGGGGAATTAAGGAAAACACACATTATTCAGTGCTGAGACAGAACTGAACAGATGTGATTTGAGGGAATCTGTCCCCCCCCCCCCACCCATCTTTTTCTTGTTAAAAAAGGCAAATTCGCACAGCCTGGCTCAAAATTTAGGTCAGAGACTCCTGGGAACACTGTCTTTCCTCACAGATTTTCCAGACATTAGTTCCGAGCTTGTTGTCAGCTGTCTGAGGGGAGCCTGGGTCAGACTATGAGAACCGCTACACTGACCGTTAACGCCCGGCCAAGGGCCTCACCGAGCAGGCACCTGGTGTCCCCGCGACCCAGAACAGGGGCCACACGGCAGAGCTGGGAAGTCACCGGAGGAAGGGGTGTGGGTTCCTTTTCTCCCTGAAAAGCATCCTCTGTCTCCCCTTTTCGTCTTGATAGTGACAAATACAGGGGACATGCGGCTGCCTGTCAGGGCAAAGGAAGTGGCTCACCTGGTTTCTGGTGGTGGCAGAGACTGCTGACTGTCCCCACCCTCCTTGCCTTTCCCCAGGGGCCTACAGCCCGACGTCTTTACCAGTCTCCCTACAGGTAAGCCGTGGCCATGTGTGTGGGGACGGTGCGTGTGGCATCCGGCCTACATGACCTTCTGCCCCCTCTCCCCCCATAGGCTGACTGGCCGATAATGTCCAGGGGAGAAGATGGCGGAGCCCTGTCATCCTGGGCCTACCCTGCACAGGTACAGAAGTTTATGAGCAGGAGAAATCAGCGTCTCCTGTGCTGAGCCACCGAGGTCTGGGGCTCCCCCACCAGGTGGTCCTCACCATCCTCACTCACACACCCTCCTGAGGGGCTCATGTCCAGATCTCAGCTTCCATCAGATGCCTCTGTACGTTCCCAAGAAACCCTTCCAATTCTCTTAACCTTTTCCGAACGTGTGTTGTTTCTCTCTCTCTCTTTTTTTTTTTTTTTAGGCCAGGGCTGGGTTTGAACCCACCACCTCCGGCATATAGAACCGGCGCCCCACTCCTTTGAGCCACAGGCGCCACCCAGTGTGTTGTTTCTCATAATCAATGAATCTCCAAGAAAAATGGGTTTGAAGAGAATGAGGGGCACAGCCGACTGTCCTCCGGGGGGAAGCAGGTGGCTCTGTGTCTGTCTCTGCACAGCCCAGGGGCTGAAGGCATCAGAGGAAGGCTCCGAACAGACCCCGACAGGCTCACCGTTAATAACATCAACTGGCCTCCTGCCTCTTCCATAGCCTACCTCAAAAAAAGACAGTCCTCAATTAAAGTGAGAAAAAACATGAAAAAGGCTTTTTTGCCAGAAGCTGGAATTTATTGAATCAGACCACTGGTCTGAAGGTCTTCAGAGCTAAATACGAATAGAAGACAATTGTTCCCAGTTGGTTTAGGTCAAGCTTTGACGGACCATCTGTCCTTTGACTTTTATACTTTGGAATCAAACTTTTCCAGAAAAGAAAAGTAGAATAGCAAAGCTTTCTGGGAGTTTTCCTCTTGGTCCATCCTGTGGTGAATTCTTCAGCAAAGGGGTGCAGCCACACTACCTTTCCTCCTCAGGAGAAAGAGTCACAGGCACACCTACCTCCAGACCACACTCCACACAGGCTTGTAAAACAGCCAGGCTCAACATCACACTCGTCTCTGGCTGATGGAGATGCATAAATTCATTTAACACAGAGATAACAGTATCTACAACGTGTATTAGACTAGAATCAGGGCCGTATGAAAAGCCAGGATATATAGCACCAGCTTTATTCAAGTTGCTTGCAGACTACTAACAGAAACCGGACATAGCAAGCGAGGTTAAATAAAATAACACAATAATACAAATGGTGTCACAAAGATATCGACAGCCCAGTCACTGGGCAGAATTCAGCCTATTATTCGTATCCAAATTGTTTTCCAAACTCATTTGGTTTGCCAATACCATTGTTCTTTGGCACTCCCCAGTGCCAGTTGCCCTGTTTGATTTATTTCTGTATAAATAGACATTACTTTGTACCATTCTATTTAATGGGATCATTTAATGTGTTTAGTAAACTTCATGAAAGCTGGGATTTTTCTGGATTTTTTTCCTCACTGTTGGAGCCTAATGCCTTACACAGCGTTAGGCACATAGAAAAATTCATAATAAATAATTGTCAAACCAATGAAAACCATTCCGATTCCTTCATACAGAAATTTACAATCAATTATCACCACGTCCTGAAAAATATCGTTGGCAGACATTCTGCCAAAAATAGCCTCAGCCCTCAAACCTTCTTATCAATAGGAACACAGAACGAAGCTTTAAAATTTATAAAGATCTCAAGGTCAAACACAATGCTAGTGTTCAGAAGATGTAGTGGGCAAAGCCCACGTTCTACATGTCTATCTTTTCATTGGAATTAATGGTATAACAAAGAAGGTGATCGTTAGACACTCCAGGGTCCAGAGGCTCTCTGGCACTATTAATGCTATTTAAAAATATGACAGTAACATACAAAAGGCAAGAATGTGTGCCCTGCATAAACTTATGTATTAATACAGCAAAACCTGAAGCGTCAAGAGCATGATGCTAAATTCTCAGCCTATGTACTTAACTAGCAAGTGGCTGAAAAGAACTTCAAAGGCAGAATGAACTGAAGTGGTCCCCCTTTGCCACTTGACTCGTATCTTCTTTATTCGGGATCTCCGCAATGCTGTGCAGTCTCATAAAGAATCCTAAAGCCCAAATTCTTGTCTCTCTCCTAGTAATCTTGGTGCCAGAGTATTTATTTTACATTCTGTGTTTCTATGGCATGCGTGGGGAAAAGGCCGGCTCACAGGACTTCCTCCAGCATAACTCCGTATTTAATCAGTCGATGAAACCCACAGACTTGACCTTGCTGACTCCCTATGTTCATCTCACAGCTGTCACTGAGAAGACGTTTCAGAGAGCAAAGGACAGATGCTTATACGTCTTGGTCACTGTCCCTGGCACACACACACACACACACAATACAGATCCCTGTCTACAGATAACCCAGGAAACACACAAAAAGAATCTCTTTATAGTGAAAATGAAGCTGAAATAGATGTATGGAGCCAGCTCCACAGCACAGAAAATGATGCAGAAACCAATCTGCCAGGACAACAGTTTAATTTTCAAAAAGCAAAACTTGGTCCCAAGATACCAAACGAGTAACAGCTTTTTATTGAAAATATCTTCATTTTATCACACAAAAAAGGTCCTCTTAGGGAAATGGAAGGCCCTACATCCAGCTGGAAAGAGAATTGGCTTTCCAATGTCCAGTCCGGAACAGAAAGGAGAAGGTTATCATTCCTGGTGGCTCTGCCCAGAGTTCCTCTGTGACATTTAATCTAATGAGAAGACAGAGGCATCCCTAAAACTGCAGAGCTCACAGAAAGTGTATGCTTAATGCTTCTGCTCCCCTTTCTGCTCTGTGTGAACTCCCCCAGGTATTAATTTTGCATGAATTGTGTGTGTGTGCAGGAGCGCACACACTTAGAGAAATGACAATTTCCGTTACTCTCCAATGGCTAGTCAAGGAATGCCAACGATCACAGCTGTCCCCAGTGACAAACGCTGCGTGTACCCCCCACCCACACGGCAGCTTCTCCCACCTCTCACTCGTTCCTTCCTCTTGGGAGTCAGGGCTGACCCTAATCAAGAGAGTTTCTCCTAAAACGAGGTGTGAGGCCTAGTTTTCACCTCGGAATCTAAGGCACAGACATGTGATCAAGCCACCCTCAAGAATAAAGAGGTTTAAAGGGGGCCAAGGCCTGAGAGAAAGACAGAGAGAAAGGGGAATTACTAGCTGTAAAAAGGGACCAAAGCCAAGGCCTTCGTTGCTAATGTCACCCTGAGGTATTGTACCTTGTGTGTGACTTAAATGTCCCTTTCACTAGGCTGTGAACACAGAAGAAAGGACCACTCATCACTGACGCTTGTATCTAAACCTCCTGGAGAAAACCTGTGTGTGGAGGACCCTTGGCTGCTATCATGCTGGCTGAGAACTCACGAAGCACGTTCAGTCCCATTTCACAGAGGCATGGAGACGGGCCACTGCCTGCCCAAGTTCACAGAGCAGCCAGTTTCCAAACCTTTCTGTTACACTCTGCATGCAGGACCTGGGTGGTAAAGAGTGACTGAGCCAAGGGGCAATGCTGTTGGAGGGGTTGTATTTGGCAAAAGTGTTTGGGGTGAATGATGCATAGATTAAGTCCAAGTGTAGACCCTAGCTGAGGAAAAACACCAGACCAGACCAACACCAGGTGGCCGGTGGGAAAGCTTCAGAGAACGTTTGGCTAAAACGACAGCTTGGTCACGCCCCATGTCCTGAGCAGCCCCCACCCTACTCTGCCCAACCCCGGGTGGTACAGGCACCCAGCACTGAAGCTACGTTGTATTTAAGGGCAAAATTATTGCAAGTCCAGACCATTAACATACAACCGATCTGCTGAAATGCAACCCATGTTTAAAATGAGAATTACCCAAAAACTTCTGTCTTTGTTTGCAGGAAGGGATGCTACTGAGAGCTGTTTGATTTTTGTCATCGGGTACTAATAATCACTTAGCTTTTACACGTTATAATTCATTTTTCTTTTGGCAGAGATTGAATTACAGGGTTTCAACGCCTTGCAACTCTTAGTATTGATACCTTTTTTTCTATCCTCTCATCACTACTTAAACCACCAATTTTGCTAAAAGCAATAGAGGTTTTAAAACGCTATCCCTAAAAGACAGTTCCTGCCTAAAATGGCGTTGCATTTATACTTCCATTATAATCTTTATTCCCTTCTTTTTACAGGCGCAATTAGGCCAGTAGTGATACAATACAGGCTTCATTTTAAATGGCTCTTGGAGGAAAAGTTGCAAAAGCTCCAGTCACGCCTGAAACAGTTCTCAACACAGTCCTCTAGCCCCCTGTGGCAGACACGTGGACACGGAGGTTTTGTACAGCCCTGATAAGCCCTTGTTTACTGCAAATTCCATTTGGTATTCCATGGCAGTGTCTGTATAATAGAATTACCTGGAGAGCTTCTGTAAAAATGATCCTTAAACCCCCACCCCAGTCAGAAATCACAGTTCTAATGCACAAGAGGTCATGAAATAGAGACAGGGCATCGTTCAGACAACCAGCAACAATCACTATCTTCTCTGAATTGAATACTGAAAGAAATCCAGGCCTTCCCTATGGCAGGCAGCAGGGAGGCGCAGAAAACAGGAGGAAGGATTGAGAACGTTGAAACTTAGCCTGGCCCCGGGCTCCAAGGTGTATCTGGCCAGTGTTAGCTGCAGTGGCCATTCTGGGATAAACGTGCACTTTGGAAGTTCTGCCTATGTCTGACCTGTAAGGTGGATGACTTTTTCCTCTGTGAATTTGCTTATTCTCCGTGTTGTGGGCAAATTTGCATCGTGTTTGCGGTGGCGGCTGGGGAGCTGAGCAGATTCCTATTGAAAAGTAACAATATTGCTCTTTATGAGAGAAATGCTCCTCTAAGAGGCATTTCAGAACTACATACTAATGTCAGGGAGATAAGAGAAGCTCAATAATTTGTCAATTGCATCCGCTGAGGATACAATTATGAGAAAAATGAACTGTAATGATATAATAGATCTCTTTGTGTTACTTAAAGACTAAGCAGTAAAAGAGCAGGGGTGGTAAACACATCGGAATCTGTTTCAGGAGCATGTGAGCAGCCCCACCTGGGGACGGAGGCAGCGTGGAGAAGTCTGGGCCTTGGGTTCAAGTTCTGATTTCACCACTTTGATGAGTGGTCTGACCTGGAGCAAGCCACGTGAGCGCACCAAGGCATCTTCTCTGGGTGGTATAAAGACCAGGGCTAATGTTGGGAAGTGCAGGGCACTGCCACAAAGGGTCACTAAACGGAAGTTCTTTGCTGCTTTTATTATAATTAGTGTCATCATCATTATTATTTGTTGTTGAGGAAGGGTAGTTTGGGGAAGGAGATAATTGAAGATCTAAGATCAAACTTTGCAATGTGGAACAAAAATCAGCCGTACAGATTCCCAGACAACCTCAATGAAAATTTTAATTCTTGAAGAAATCCATCCCGCACTCTGCCTGGCTGGCTCTGAGCGCATTGCCCACGGTAGTTTGTTGCAAACACCAGTTTCTAGACTAAAGTAGCATAAACCACAGGTCCAACCCTGTGGCGGATAAAGGGTCTCTTGACTCCCAAGCCCTGGCCTCTGCTGCAATTTTGATATAATCAAGAAGTAAGGAAAATAAAAGTTAATCCAAGATAATCTCTTCCATTAAAATCGAAATTTCTTTTGCCTTGTTTACAACTATTTTTTCATAAATGAAATAGACTGTGATCAGTAGGAGATGGTGTCAGGAATTAGAATTTCTCAGATACTACTGCAATCATTACAAAAGGAAAATGCGGTCCATTTGTTCTTAGATGTAACAATGAAAACCAACTTCACCTGGAATTTTTGGAGCACTTAGAGAAAGGCAGCTCTATCAGACTCCTTATTCAAAAGCTGAACTATATTTACCAAACACAGTCATTCATTCAGCAAAACATTACCAAAAAGTTACTACCCGACTGTGCTCCGACAACAGAGGGCTGCATTCTATTTTTCTCTCATCATATTACTTAAGATTTTATAAAAAAAAAAGATTTTATAAGTTGTCTGATTAGAAGGCTGATTTAATTAGAGTACTAATAGAAATGACAAACATTACGTATGTTCATAAATTGCTAAAACCTTTTCTAATTATATTTGAGGTACCACAAGTGTGATAGCTGATGCCAAGCACCCGGGCCTTTAAAGACAGAAGGCCTCAGGCAATCTGCACACACTTTTATGACATACATTAAATATGCATTCAAAGTACTGTCGTGAAATTTAACTGAAGTGTGGATTCATGCTATTCTGCCAGACCCTGCATAATCCAGCTGTAGGTAAATGGGTCTTAGACTGACTTTAATGCCACAGCGAAAGCCAGAGGAACACACCCAGGAAAAATGGGGATTCCTTTTTGTAAATTTCAGAGTATTACACCTCTGAGATCATTCTGAGATCTTTAGGCAATGTACTATCTAAGCAGAGCTCTTCCAAAACACATTATCATCATCTGTGGTGATGACACAAGCCACAGTGTCTCCTGTGCGTTGAGCTTTAAGAGACCCTCAAGACTAAAATCAGAGAATTCTGAAATATCTTGTGACTCTACAATGTACACTCGGAAGAACATACAACGGCTGTTTTACCGGACAGATAGAGACTTAGCTAAGACGCTATCAGTCCCCCCTTGGCTGGATTTACAGCATTTAAGAAAGAAAGGAAAAAAATCTGTTTATTTTACTGAGTACGGAGAATGTTGGGTAGGACTTGTTCTGTTGCCCCGTCCTGGTGACAAGGAACAAAGCCAAGGTCAAAGAGATAGTTGAGTGCAGAGGGTTGGGAAGAGACACCTGCGCAGAGGCTTGGGGAGATGGCAGAATAGCCCCTACCCCTCCTTGCTCTCTGCACGTGCCCCCTCTTCCTCCTTCCCCGTCTACAGAAGACAAGAGTGCAGACGGAGTCAGTTCCTGGTCCCCCACCCAGTGAGAACAGCCAGGCTCTTCCTCCCCTCCCTGGAGAATCAATCCCTTCTCTTTTCCCTACAGGGAAGAGAAAGGTGATTATGCAAAAGAATTACGTTGGAGGAGCCAGTGCAGAAGGGAACCTGGCACTCTGGTTCCCAGGGGGATGACTGCAGGGTCACAGCTTTGCTGATGGGCCCTGAGCCTGCTTGAGTAAAGTGAATTGGACAGAAACGGCAGAGCAAAGACGAGCAGGGTAGCAGCTCTCCAGCTCCTGCAGGATGGAGGAGCTTTCTATAGGGCAGGGGTGCCTACGTCCCTCACCAGGACCCTATCTGAGTGGGAACCTGGGGGAGGGGTGGGCTGCACCAGGCGGAGCTGGTGAGTGGACAGATGCAGTAGCATTGATGACGGACTTCTTACATGCAGGAATCATGGGATCCTCTGTAGTGGGTCTAAAAGCCCAGTATTTGGCTGTCCCCCATCTAGTGGCCACCCCCACCAGTCAGGGGCACGAGGAAAGCAGCTACACCAGCAGACAGAGGACTGTAGCCCTGTAGCCCTGCCCAGGGGACAGGAAGGATGCCTGTCTCTCCTCCCCACTCCAAAACACACAGAGAGAAGGAGAATGAGAAGGGCTGGTTAAGTGAGTCGCAGAGAAATCCCTCCCTCTCCTCTAATGAGGCCTTGGGGAAGATGGTGAAGAGTAGGCCTGGCTCAGCTCCTGTAGCACAGTGGTTACGGCACCAGCCACATCAACCGAGGGTGGCAGGTTCAAACCCGGCCTGGGCCATCTAAACAACAATGACAACAGCAACAACAAATAGCCAGATGTTGTGGTGGGCACCTGTAGTCCCAGCTATGTGGGAGCCTGAGGCAAGACAATCACTTAAACCCAGGAGTTTGAGGTTGCTGTGAGCAAAGACTCCACAGCCCTGGGAGGGAGGGAGGGAGGGATGGAGGGAGGGAGGGAGGGAGGAAGGAAGGAAGGAAGGAAGGAAGGAAGGAAGGAAGGAAGGAAGGAAGGAAGGAAGGAAGGGAGTAGGCCCTGCCCCTCCTAGACTCCAAGTCCCTTTAAGCATAAGGAAGGGAATGCAGGGCAGAGAAAAAGATAAGATTTACAAAGGATACGGGCCTGTGGTTTTAAATTAGAAAATCCCAGGTTTATTTTTAATCAATGAAAACAGCTGGGATTCCACCAATGATGCTCCGTTTAATAAATCTTTTCTGAGGAGGCACCATGTGCCTGGCACTATTTTAGGCACTTGAATGACAATGACGCTAGTGAACAAAACAGAAGCCCCCGCCTTCCCGCTCCCTATGGAGAGGGAGGTTTAACACAGTGTGTGGGGAAAAATGAAACCACCGAACCTCTGCCAGGGTCAGGCTAGCTGAGAAAACAGTTTGAGCAGCTCTCAAATGTTAAACAATTTCTTCCTGAAAGTTTTGCTCTCACACAAATCACTGCCTTCTACGAAAATGCCCAGGGAATGGGATCTGAAGGCAGCAGGTGACACCCAGGCCTGGGAGGGATGGGATCAGCTGAAGGAGACCAGTGGGACCAGATAAGGATTTGCGATCTGCTTTAAATTACGCCACGGGAAGCACTACTCCAAATGGTTCCTCTTAGAGAAAAAGACATTATTTGTATAGTAAATAGGTCCACGCTTGCAGACAACTCAAACATCTTTGAAAAGGCACCCAAAGCTACCTTTTCCCTTCTTCCTTCCTTCCTTTTTTCCCCTGTCCTAGTTACCCATTTGATTCTACTTTCCCTGAGAAGGATTCTGTTCTGCCCATCTGAGAGATCCAGAAAGTAATGGAATTAGGAAACTCGTGGAGCTGGACGGAGACAGCAAGGAAACTCCGAGGTCTAAGGGACGAAGCCTCTGAAATGCACATGAGGTGGAGCATTGCCATTCTTCTCAAAAGCCCCCTTCTGGGTGAAGTGCTTCCTTTAAGTTTGGTGGTGTTGGTTTGAGACAGATATCCCCAAACATAGCACTCTGACAAGCTGACCTAAAGCAGCAGCCTCCAGGTCTCTCCGACATCTCCACCCACCCCTGCCAGGCTCCCCATCGTCTGTCTCTCCCCAGCACAGGATGAGACTGTTCTCCAAAGTCTTTCTCTCTACCCAGAAACAGAAATCTACCACAGCTGAACACGGTTGCTTCCGGATCCCTTCCCGGAAATTTCATGAACCAAAGAAAAGTAAAAGAACGGACATTCAACCCACACTGGAGCCCAGAGAAACTATGTCCCAAACCATCGTCCCTTCTCAGCTCCCACTAAATTCCCAAAGAGAATCATTTACACATTATTGTCTGGCCTTCAAGCCTGTTCATTCACAGCCCTCCCTGCCCGACTTCCCTCTCCCCAATGAAGAGGGTATTTAACTGCCAACCATCTAGACCTTTCTGCCATTTTTCAAAATATTGTATGAGTCTCGTACACATGTGTACATGTAATACATTTGTTATGGTTTTGTCTTACTAATCTTCTGTTACGGGATATCAACTGTGACCCTTTATGGTGGGGAGGGACCTGACCCCCTCCTCCCCCCCCACCCCTGTGGTTGTTTTCTCCTCTGACCTTATCCGAGGTACAGCTGCGTTTGGGTCAAGCTCTGTCTCCCCAGCATAATAAAACCAGCCTAAGAAGTGAGTCAGCACAAAACGTGAGCACAGCCATCTTGCAGGATGCCTGTGATATTCCTAACGAGCCTGAGCCTGGGTTATAGTTTTATTTAGTGTCAGATGGTTAGGTCTGAATAAAGCTAAGGGTCCTCCGCTGAGGCCTAGGTCATGGGCTGTTTACCATGCCAAGAGGTATAGACGCGGCTCCTCACTTTTAAATGGCTGAGTACTAAAAAAGTTAAGAGCACTTCTACCCCGAAACCTTCCAACTTTCCAAAATGAGTTCACTTTTAACACTGCCTCTGGTTAATGTCAGCCCACGGGCTGCTAATAATGGCCCAGGGAAGTTCCTTAGAACAAACACAGGCTTCTCACTACAAACTCTTCATTGAGAGAAGCAAAGCGCCAGCTCAACTCCCAGCCCTTTAGCGTGGTTGCTGTGAAATGCCTTGTCTTCAAAACCCAGCACGTTTTCCAACCTGGCACACTCACGGCTGGCTAATTCTTTTTCGACAACTGAGAGAACACACTCTAGATTCAATTCTTTTAGGAAACTGTGGGACCTAATTAAGCCTAACAGAGCACTAAATGCAAATTTTCATCCGCTAGCAATTTGGTTTAAGTAGCAAAGCCACTTTCATTTTTTTTTTCTGTGTTTCAAATAAGTATTTTGTCATCATGAATTGAGAAGAATAGTAATAAACTATCCCTGATAAATGGAACCTCAGACAGGGTACCGCTTCTGTGTAGATCTATAGGCCTGACATTAATAAAATTCTGTTTAACTCTAACACATTAAAATAGTATTTTGTAGGAAAATTTCAATGTGTGGCACAGAGAGGAGACACCCTGAACCCATTGACATTTAGCTAACAGAATTTTTAATAGAATTGAACTGGCCTAGGAAGGAAGAAAAATAGGAAAGAAATGCCAACCAGATGACTCCCTAGGGAATAATTCATTTTGGTTTTATGTGTTATTAAATATCACTTCCTCCACCAAGGTTGGAACTTGTGTTAGTCTTAGCAAAGCAAATTTCGCCCATTCGAAAACTTCATCATGATGGCCTAGAGGTTAATCCCAGGGTCTGGGGCCCTGCTATCCCCCACTCCAACAAAAACAAGACAATTCCCCGTGAATGGTGCCGTTTTCCATTTCACTGTGCAGATGGCAGGGGAGCTTCCAGGTCACAAGGGACTAATCAAACAGCATTTGGGACTCTGTCCTCTCGGCCAAGTCTAACTGCTGGCTTGTTTTGACCTGCTCTATGTCTATCAGGAGCTACTGGTCAGGACAGAAGCTCCGCAGCTCTACAAACAGTTTTCCCTCTCATGGGGCAAGTCTAGAGCTCTGAAATAAAAATTATTTCATGGGGCAGGGAGAACTTTCCACGCCCACAAGTGGTCATTTGTTAGAACATCTTATGTCCTTCCTCTCCGTCTAAATGTCACCGTAGCTTTCTTGTGTACCCTTCTGCCCCACTCTCCTTCTATTTACCTTCTGACTCTTCCTCTTCTTCCATTCTCCTTCTCTTAAAAACAGCCAGAAAGTGATGTCTTAGCCTTTGCCCAATGTTTTAACATGCCTCTCTTAATTTTAAGGTGACATGAACATTTTGTATTTTGTTCCAACAAATTTTAAAGGAATTAAACGAACTTGATCTTGGCTTGTGCTTTGTAATCATTAGATTTTGACATTTAAACATTTACTATCTTTGACTTACTTTCTCTGTCCCCCTCCATCCCCGTCCCCACTGGGTCTTTTAAATGCCTCCTTTTCATTCCTTATACTTCAAATGCTTCTTCTGGTCTTCCCCAGAATTTGGAAGTCAAACTTGTGGATCCTGTTCTATACAGATTCCCTTCATTGCCATAGATATGTAAGCTTCAGAACCCATTCTTAAGTTGCATTCACTAAAATATTTTTTATTAAACACCTACAGAGGCAGAAAATTCGGCTAGACACTGTTTAACCTGGAAAGAGCGCCAGTGATCTGAGTCTAGTGACATAGGACCAGCCAGCAGAGAGCAGCGACCGGAGCTCACAAGATATTCCTAAAGAACTTAGATTTTATTCTGAAAGGGTACTAGGAAGTCATCAAAAGGTTTCCAGCAAGGTCAATGGCGTGTGACCTTGTTTTTTAAGATATTCCTCTTAAGGCAGCACCCTGGGAGAATGCAAATCCATGACTTCCGATGCCAGGTTCAGAGCTTATCGTTAGATTTAATCATTAGATTAAATGAGACTTATCATTAGATTTCCAAGACCCAGCTACATCTTTAAAATACAGCACCGTGCAGGGTTGATCCTCTATATGAACACCACTCACAAACAAAAACAGAACAATATATACCTTGATTAACGCAAAGAGCTTGTTTTAGGGGGTGAGGTTGTTTTTGAGAAAGAGCCTCACTCTGTCACCCTGGGTAGAGTGCTGTTGAGTCACAGCTCACAGTAACCTCAAACTCTTGGGCTCACGTGATCCTCTTGCCTCAGTCTCCCAAGTAGCTGGGATTACAGGCACCCACCACAACGCCTGGCCTGTTTTTCCATTTTTAGTAGATGTGGGGTCTCCCTCTTGCTCAGGCTGATCTGGAACTCCTGAGCGCAGGCAATCAACCTGTCTCAGCCTCCCAGAGTGCCAGGATTACAGGTGTGAGCCACCAGGCCCAGTCAACTCATAGAATTTTGAAGCCTTATAATCAACATACCTGCGTAGCCACAGATCCACCTGCTTTCTAAAAATTCAACAACAGGCCCCCACCTGCACACATTCATTTGGGGTTTTTTTCTTTCCCTCCCCCCCACAATCTACTTAGAAGTCACCGATAAGAATTTGAAATGATAAACTTACACACAAGTTTCCTGAAATATTTCACTGAAACGAAGAAGCAGTTATTTTAAAAAACAAACGAAGGAACACATTATAGGGAGAGTGAGAAGAACGTGAGCCGTAAGTAGCATTAGGGACTATGCATCTAAGGTCAGTTTATCTACTAAATTTCAGGTGTTAAGTGGGAAGCAAATGCCAAGAAAGTTCATCTACTTCGCGAAACAATTGGTAATATAAAACACCCTTCCTTGGATCTGTCTGATCCAAGTGATCACGAATTTCATGGAGAATTTCCTATTGTTATAAGGTCTCATCCACCCCTCTGCCCTGATGTAACTCCACATGGTCCACCCCCTCCACGGTTCTTTCTGTTCCTGCCTCTTCACGTGCATTTCTCTGTCTATCTCTTTTCTCTTCCAGCCTGGCCCTGGCCACAGCCTTGGACACAGAGCCTAGTTTCCTTGAGACAGGCTCTCCAAGAGCCTCAGCCCCCCTTCACGCTCTTAAAAGCACCACGGGCTGCAAATGAGGCCCCCCTTAGGCCACACAAACTGGCCCCACAAAAACGTCTCCCTAAGTCCAAGAAAATCTTTCCCCAGCAAAGGCCGCCTTTTCTGGGACACTTAACAGGTATAATTGCTAATTAAATGAGACTCAAGTGGGCTCATTTGGGTTTTTCATCTCTCCCTTGGGGCTAAAATAACAGCTAAACAAAAGCAGGACTCCTCCCCAAGATAGACAAAGCTGAAGGACAAATGCTTGAGAAGTAAGATGAATGTTCTCTCAGACAGCCTTAACATCTTCTTTTCAGATTCTAAGTATCTAAGTATTAGGGTACAAAGTAACCTCAGAGAAAGAAAGATTCAATTGGAAAAGTATGACAAAATCTTATTTACAGTGGGTATGTCAATAATAAAACAAAGTATCATTGTAACCTCATGATAACTGAAGTTGAAAAGAAAAGGCAATAATGCACTTTTAAAATACGTACTTTCAGGAGGCGCCTGTGGCTCAGTGGTTAGGGTGCTGGCCCCATATACTGAGGGTGGCAGGTTCGAACTCAGTCCCAGACAAATTGCAACAAAAAAATAGCCAGGTGTTGTGGCGGGCGCCTGTAGTCCCAGCTACTCCGGAGGCTGAGGCAAGAGAATCGCCTAAGCCCAAGAGCTGGAGGTTGCTGTGAGCTGTGATGCCATGGCACTCTACGGAGGGCAACAAAGTGAGACTCGGTCTCTAAAACTAACTAACTAACTAAATAATAAAAATACCTTCTTTCAATCCTTGCTGTTAATCACTCCACTCTCAAGTCGAAATAGTCTAGGATGATCTTGCAAATGGAGACCAAATGCGTAAAATGCCTCTTTATGGTATTTTTTGTTATTAAAAAAAATCTGCCTTCCTTCTTTCTCCCACTTCCCAAATTTTAGCCAATGTCAAGTAGTTTGCTGTGATGGTAAAAAGATGTTTGATTACTTGAGTGTCATGGTCAGTGTCTTCATAATATGCTCCAGCTATTAACTCAGAGCTAGGAAGTCCAGAGTTCTAATTTACATGGAATTTACCAGGATTTAGCTTGTCTTGCCAATTTGAATTCTTACATAGAATGTGGTTTTCCTTTAATACAGCTGAACAAAGATTTTGGGTAAATCAATAGTTTTTATCATCCCTGAAGTCTACAATCCACAGAAGGAAATATATGGATGGTCACCAAAATTTTTGCAGTCATTTGGGTGGGGTCAAACCCAAAAGGCCCATAAGACCTTGTACATCACAAGTAGATTCTGGCTCGGCGCCTGTAGCTCAAGTGGCTAGGGTGCCAGACACATGCACTGGAGCTGGCGTGTTCAAATCCAGCCCCACCCACCAAACAACCATGGCAACTGTAACCAAAAAATAGCCCAGGGTTGTGGGTGCCTGTAGTCCCTTACTGCTTGGGAGGCTGAGGCAAGAGGATTGCTTAAGTCCAAGAGTTTGAGGTTGCTGTGAGCTGTGATGCCACAGCACTCTACCCAGGGTGACAGCTTGAGACTGTCTCAAAAAACCCCCCCAAACAAACAAAAAAATACAATTAGATATTCTGGGTTGGGAGGGATGTGGGGGAGATTGGAAGGTAGGAGTTTGAAGGTACAACAGATTCAGTGTGCCCCTCAAACAGAGTGCTGGGGGGAGGGAAGCAATTTGTTCATTAGTAATTGTATAACTCACCCGAAGGCAGCCAGGCCATCTGTGAACCATGTTACCTAGAATTCTATCTGAAGACCTCTTGTGTGAAAAAGACATTAAACTGGGAATAATTTAGATCTCATCACTAAACACATCTTGTGTTTAACATATTAGTTTTGCATTTAACATATTAGTTTACTCCCTCATAAAACTCTGTTTATTTATTTTTTTCCTGGCCACTAAATGACTTACAGACACAAGATGAAATGGGGAAAAAATACTATTTGGACACCACTAGGAAAAAGTTATTAATGCTACCCCAATTTTTAACATATTCTTAGCAAACAAAATGTTAAAGGACAATTTGCAAAGCGAAACATGTAATTTATGTATCCTCCACTCATACTCAAAAATATTTCAGGCAGAAAATACAGAATTCAATTTACTGGGAGTCCATACCTGGACTCACCAAAGACGGGAAATTTAATCTTTGATATTCATAAGGCGGCATATTTTTATAAACATTATTTCTATGAAATCTCACATTGTTAAAAAGTTTCCCAATCATAATGCTAGATTTTACTCTGGTTTTTGGACCCTTTCCCAAAACCCAGTGGTACCTTTTTGAAGAGGCCAAGAAATACATAACAAGAGTGTGATGAAGAATTCCACCGTGTGGGGCCAGCATGAGACGGAGGTAAGAGAGTTGCAGTGATCTTTATCAGCTTTGTGCAGGGGCAGCTTCCTCGGCACCTTTCTGAGCAATGTCTTTATCGATCGGTCTTGCTCTTTGAAATGAGCCCACTAATGTTTGGCAGGCTGAACCCACAGGAAAACCCACAAGCTCTTCTCTCTCTTTTAGATCAGTTTAAATAACTCTGAGGCTAAAACGATCCTGATCATTTGATGTGCATGGAAGTTTTGTTTTGTAATCACTTTACAATACGTGCCAGCTGACCTGGGCTGGCTCTGGTTTGCAGGACCCCAGGTCTGCGGGGCAGGCATTTCTGCTCACAGCTTTGCAGGGCTGTGATGGTCCCCTGGAGGAAGGGCTGCAACCTTGGGGCCCTCCTGCTCCTGTCCACTACTCTTCCTCCCCTCTTCTATAAATAACAAAGGCACAGAGAAGTAAAACTTCAGGGCAGTTTCACTACAGGGATGAAAGGTTATTTTTTGTAAAATGGAACACTCATTCAAAAACTAGTTTTTAAGCATTTTAGAGTAAGGCATTGTGCTAAGTGCCACTAAAGACAGGGTTATGAGACAGCCCTTTTCATGCTTTCCACATAGAAAGGGGAAGGAGATGATCAGATATCAACTAAATATAAGAATACATTGATTATTTCTATGTTATTTTGCATAATCTATTTTCATTTTGTTACCTTAAACCTAGGTTATTGTATTTGTCATAGACCAATGTCTATTTGGGTGGACAAGTGAGTTTAAACTTAGAAAGAAAAATTTTTTTATTCTCTTGGTAGCATATATCCTCTTTAAAAGAGATACAGATACTAACTGTACCCTTAAAAATGGTAAGTTGTGGCTCAGTGCCCAGAACACAATGGTTATGGCGTCAGCCACATGCACCGAGGCTGGTTCATTCAAACCCGGTCCAAGCCTGTTAAACAACAATGACAGCTGCAACAAAAAAATAGCTGGGCATTGTGGTGGGCACCTGTAGTCCCAGCTACTCGGTAGGGTGAGGCAAGAGAGTCGCTTAAGCCCAAGAGTTTGAGTTTGCTGTGAGCTGTGACACCCATGGCATTCTACTGAGGTGACAAAGGGAGACTCTGTCTCAAAGAAAAAAGACATGGTTAAGTTGGTAAATTTTATATTGTGTTTTACCATGATTAAAAAAGAAAAAGAGAAAAAAATAGATTCTACTGTTTAGTGGGGTAGAATCTCTGAGTCTAAACGTGGCCACATTCTCATTATTGTTATTTGTTTGGATAAAACTATTTAGAGCACCCATAAAATGGAAGAAGGTCCAAGAATATGTGTGACTGGAGTCTCCTTGTTACAGTCTTTCTGATCTTCCTGTCTTATTTCTAGAACATTCTAGAACATTTTAAACATCTTGTTAGCTGGGTAATGGTAGAATCCACCAGTCTTGACCAGCTAGTCACCAGGACCCTCACAGAATGTAAAGACACAGCTTGCATCTTTGGCAGCAGAGGGAAAAGTGGGGTGTTTTTTCCCCCTGATATCCCATGTGGATGCATCGTAAAAACTAAAACTGATGATAATTTAGTTTCATGAACACAGAACTAGGGGTGGAGGGGACCCAGCTCAAACACTGTAACTCTGCATACACAGTGCAAACCTCTCCCAGGAATGCGGAGGCAAAATATGCTGGTCCCACGTTGGCTTTCTGTTGTTAATACAGTCATCATAATAAAGGCTTTATTTACACAGTACCTATTTCCAAGCTGCTCCATGTGTTTTATGATGGACATCTGGACTGAAGTTAATATTTGTCCACATTCTCTCTGTACTTTAATTGGTTGGTAGGGGCAACGAGCAAAATGCTGAAGTCACAGCAAACCAGAAACAAGATGGCACGTTGGGTTGGCCTCCGCAGCTCCCCCCAACCATTCTCCCTGCCGAACAGCCCTGGCTGGAGGGCACTGATTACCCAGGGGCCACCACTTGCAGTGTCTGTTTTATTACTTATGTCTTTTGAAAAATAACGTAAGATGTATACCTTTTCTGAATTTCCTTCTACAAAAAAGGAGACACTGATGAGTCGGTATGATTCCCCAAGAATTGAGTAAGAATTTTTATTTAAATGGGAGAGGAGAACTTGTCTCAATTTATATATATTTTTGATATTTGCCCAACAGTGTATAGCTTTTTAACATACCACTAAATTTCAAGCCCCTTGACGCAGGAACTTTGCTTCGTTTCTTGTTGACTTTCCAGCCTTGAGCAGTCAAGACACACCTGCTGTTGGTTGAATGAATGCATGAATGAATGGTCATGACTCTGGAGTGGAAAGGTGAGAAACTGGCACACAAGCGCCAGAGCCGGCATCTTGGCTTCACTGGAGTGTGACGCTCTCTGAGCACCGTGGCTCGGGTCTGCCACCAGGGGGAGCAGGGACGCCATCCAGTCGGAGGTGCCCGAAGAGGAAAAACAAAAAGTCCCCCAGCACAGCAAAAAACAACCGAAATCAAAACCAAAGTGAAGACATCACGGGGATATCAGCCAACAAGACAGCTAGATAAAGCCAAAATAGACCCTTTTTCTGCTTCTTACATGCGTAGGGCGTGCTAGGCAGAGGGGCCTCCTCTGCCCTAGGAGCGAAGTCTCCCAGGGCTGTTTGTGTCCTGGTTACTAAAGTGCAGTTGGGCTCTGGCACAACACACCTCATCTTAAAAGAAAAGAGAATAACCACAGCCAGCCAGCTCTGAAATTCCGCACTTGCAATGCTCTGAAACAGTTCTATTTGTGTCTCTGACTCTGGGGGAAAAGAGCAGTTGTTGCTGGCCTGGCACAAGTGGCTATCATGACTTCATTCCAAACTGGGCTGTGATTCCACCTAAAAAAAATGATTCTCCACAAAATCACTGTCAAATCGCACAAGGCAATAGAAGTTTAATGCTCAAGGTCTTCATTTGCCTCCCCAGGCAAACTTAAACCTAAGAAGGGCAGCAGGGCTGGGCATCAACAGACAAAGCTGATTTAAAGGCGGCTGTGAGCCCCTCCGCATGCAAATGGACAGAGAAAATACAGGGGCCAGAGGGACAGAGGGCGCTGACCCCTCAACCTCATGGATCACCACCCATGGATTATGTGGATGACGAGTTTGATTCCAAAGCCCCATATGATCTCAGAGGAAAAATAATCCATGAGAAGATTTAAGCTGCATCGTGATTTTTTTTTTTTTTTTAAAAAGACCTGTCTCAAATGAAAGAGGTAAGACTTAAGTTTCATTTAGCTGCTGAAGATTTGGAGAGTAAATTATCCATCCAAGGCTTCTGAAACAAGCAACAACAACAAAAGACACTTTCCATCTCCTAGGTGTTAGCGTCCTATGAAGCTCTACCCGCCAGTCCACGGATGCCCAAGTGAGGACACTCCTCGGAGCCCACTGATAGACCATAACAGTTGAGCAGTCATAAATCAGAATATTCCAAGGAACAAACAGGGCAATATTTCAGGTTTATTTTAAGGTACTGAAAAGAGATAACAGAAATTTATCTATAATTCCAGACACAAATAAAATCAACAAATTGAGATAAACAATGGTAAGTTTCCACAGGACAGAACCCTGCCGTATTTCCTTACATCGCCCGGAGCACCCTGCCCTCTAGCTCGTGGTCAACAGGGACTTACTGATTATCTAATTTACAAAATGATAAAGTAAAAGAAAATCAGTCATGGGTTTATCTGAACAGAAAGCAGAAGCTCAGACCCTTTCTACAAAGGATAGCAACTTTACATATGGAAAGATCCAAAATACAGTAGCTAACGGAATCTGTTTAGATTCTCACGGGCTTTCCCACAGTGTGTGTGGGGGGCTCCTGCATCTGAAGAAGGGGGCTTCTTGATCTAATCCTACTCTTGCAGGCATGAAAACTTTTATGAAACTATTACAATAGGTGCTTTTAAAAAATCCACGCAGGACAGGCAGAGGCAGAGAACTTGCTAGTTACTGGTGGGGGGTATGGGGCAACCACCCTCAGCAAGACCCAGGTGAAAGCTGCCAGAATGACCGTGGAAACATCTTTGTCTACATCATGGGAAACAATGAGCCCTGTCAAATTTTTCATATTTTTCATTATAGGAAACATTAAGTATCACAATACTTCAAGCGTGCAGTTGGAATGGAAGACGAGATGGCACAGTGACTTCGCGACAAGGGTAAATCAAGTGTTCTGCCTGGCAGGAAAAATGTCATTAGCCTGCAAAGTGATGTCACTGATGTCATTTTTTGAAACCGAGGTAAGAAGTCTATTTAAATTTATGAGGAAAACAATCGATTTTGTTTTCTGTCACCTACTTACAGAGGTCAGAAGGAAAATATTTATTGCATCTTTCAACAGAAATGGCATTCATTATGCTCTCAAGAAAGTAAGTTTCAAATGGAGTAAAATAGTCCCATTGGCAAAACATGAAAAACAGACATTTGTTCTTAAAAGTCAGGTTATGAAACACTAACATCAGCCCAATGGTGCATTAAGGTAAAAATAGCTTCCTGTTCCTGCTCACATGGGCACCAGGTCTCGCTGTAGCTCTGTCCCCACATCCAGGTCAAGGAAAACGTACCCAAAAGTAGAGTCTTCAGCCACAGAATAACTACAAGTTTAACAACAAACAAAATGGCCCCAAAGAAGTAATACAGGGAATTTACCATTTTCACTACTTTTCAGTCAAAGCTGCTGTGTTCTGGGAGAAAGATTTTTTTCTTCTTTTAGTAAATATGCCCTAGTAAAGCTTAAAAACAAGATCTGCTATGAGAAAATTCAGGCAAAAGCTAATTAAAAAAATTAATGTTTATTCAAAAAATCATGATTACTTCTAATTAGAGATGATGATTGATTAGAAAGGATGCTTTTGATATATTTTTGAGTGTAAAAATAGGTCACAAGTTATAACAGAATATAGTATCTTTTATAGCTATATATATATTTATACAGGTATACAGAGGGAAATTTGTAGAAGGGTGTATAACAAGGTGTTAATATTGAAATCTCTGTCGTAGTTACTGAGGAATATTTTAAATACACTAATATTCCATATTTTATGTATAGTTCTGACTTTTGACAGCTACATAACCACAACCATAAAGAAGAGATAGATATATACATTACTCCAAAAAAGTTCCTTATGTCCTTCTGTGGTCCTTCTCCCCATCCCAGCCCTGGCCACTGCTGATGTGGTTTCTTTTCTTTTCTTTTTTTTTAAATTTTTATTAAATTATAATTGTGTACATTGGTGCAATCATGGGGCATAATGTGCTGACTTCATATACATTCTGAAGTGGTTTCTTTTCATATAGTAGTACCTATTCTAGAACATCATACAAGTGGGAAAAGATAATAAGAATCCTTTTGATGAACACGTTCTCAAGAAGGTGGAATTCTAGATAGTGATTTCTTTACTTTTATTATCTCGCTTACCTATGTTTTCTAACTTTTCATTAAAAGACATAATAATCTTTACGATTTAGAAAAATATAGGCAAAAGACTAATTAATTGTGACAGGCCACTATGGGATAAAGCTGTGAGAGCAAAAATGAGAACAGATGCTCTGTAAGATACGTAAAATGTAGAATAACTGTGGAATTATTTCACCAAATGGGGAGCTTGGAAAAGTGACGGAGAATGAACTTGGGCAAGGCAAAAATCTGAGTTGTGTGACCTACTGGTTGTATTGTATTGGGCAGGTTATTAATCATCTTTTAGCTCCCTTGACCTCATTTTTGTCCAGACATCAATATTTTAATCTTCCCAGGGATCACAGGTAACTTCGAAGTTTTAATTAATTAAATGACTTGCATAGAGATGAACCAAGAATGAGAATATGCAAATCAAGTACTTTGATGGAAGGATTAACTTCCTCCCCAAATCTGAAAATGCAATTACCCAGAAAGTCAGAGAGCTCTGAACAACATTCATTCTAATTTGGCATCTCGTTTCTTTTTCAAAGTTTCAAGATTTTAGAAGTTAGGAGAATGAACATGTGGCATCCTCCAGTGCCCTGCTCAGATGAGTAATATTCACTGATTAGTTGACATGTGGCTTTGTATGCCTTTGATCACCTCATCCTCATCCAAGGTAAATTCCTATCAAGCCCATTTTACAGATGAAAATATCGAAGCTTATAGGTGGGTGCAGAGGCTCACTCCTGTAATCCTAGCACTCTAGGAAGCAGCCCAGGCAGGAAGATCGCCTGAGCTTAGGTGTTCGAGACTCTGACTCTACTAATAGAAAAATTAGCAGAGCATTGTGGCATATGCCCTAGTCCCAGCTACTTGGGAGGCTGTGGCAAGAGGATCACTTGAGGCCGAGTTTGAGGTTGCTGTGAGCATGATGAGCCCATGGCACTCTACCCAGAGGGACAGAGTTCACTCTGTCCACTCCTGAAAAAAAAAAAAATTAAGTATACATGATGGTCCATAGGAAAACATTCCCCCAAACTTAATTTCTATAAATTAATCTTTAAAGTTCAATATTAAAATTCGAGGACTTCTTGGCAGCACTGTTTAATTCATTCTCAATTGACTCAGATGAACAATCTCCCAATGACCACACAAATTTCCAGAAAATTCTCAAACGCAACTTAAGAGTTAAAAATAACAATCTCTGAGAAAACGATAACATGGCTTTAATAACACAAAAGCTGTAGCTCATTCGTGGAGTTCTACTGGGTTATGACTCCAAGATTACTCCAGAAGATGTTGCTCTTTTAATTTTTGCCCCCTGTGGTCAGTGTGAAGGGTATAATGTTTCCAGTCCGTGTTTTTTTCTGTCTTAACGTTAAGCTTCGAAAGCATTTCTAGAATACCTGCTCAAAAAAGCCTGGTGCTTTGTGCGTATGGTTTCATTTAATTCTCACCACCTAATGAAATAACCATTTTACCCACTGAGGACCCTCAGCCTCCACACTAAGATGCTAAGTTTTCTTGTCTACAAGCGCACACCTAGTGATAGGCTCTTGCTCCAGCACTTCTAACTTTAAAACCCGCGTTTTCTCAAGTACACTGTATAACCACCTGCCCCCAAGAATTTCTGCCTCTTATTGGTCAGAGCTCAAATGCTTGAGTCTATTCGGCCCCTTTTCAAAATGCAATCATTTTCTTAATCCTCATTTTCATCATTGAATATTCACCAAGTAGAACTGAAATTTGTGAACTAGTGACTATTTGTGAAATAGTAACTAAGAAACTATTGTGCAAACCAAAGTGATAGAATTCTGATTCTGATTCCATGACTCAGAGGGGGAGAGACAGCAGGGGACGTGAGCTGTGGGTCCTGGACCACATCACAAAGCTGCCTGTGTTCTCACTGCCATTTGCACATTCCTCTCTGGGATTTTTTAGAAACAGATGGGCTGCCGACTATTTATCAGTTCCAATCTATGCAGCTGGAGCATCCCAGAACTGCAGAAATAGCGCTCTTCTGCATAAATTTCTCCTGCCACCACCAACTGCTGCTTCTCCCATGATAACCCCCTCAGCGGGCCTGGAGAGCATTCTTCCCATTCCAAGAGCCACGGTTCAGTTTATTTTAAACCACAGTGTCCTTCTGTATTTTGGCAAAAGGAATGCTTCAAACTTGTAGACCACCTGGACTTGGTTTTGTCTTTCCCAAGACAGATACACCAGATGATAACATTTGGGTCAATGGACTTGGAATGTCACAAAAGAAAACAACCAAGATGGGCGACAACCCAACTGTTTTTCTCTTCTTCATCAAATAGAAGAGTCTTCACATGTAGGGTGTCACAATGACCCTCCCATTTTATGTTAGCAACTCTTAGACTCCCCCAAAGCCAACAAATTACAAACCTTATGGACCATATTTTGAACCACAGGGTCATGTGTTCGGAAGTGTGTAAGAGTCAGGATGTTTGTTGTTATAGGGGAAAAAAGACCCAGATCTCTGACCAAATAGTTCCTTTTCACTTGAGTATTTTAACAGCCGCAATGTTCTCATCTTGGGACCTGACAATATTGAGAAATAACTGAAGTCACAATATACAGAATAATAAACTTAACTTGTCATCCATAAATTGAAACTTGTTTTTTCAGGGAAGGATAATCTTTTTCTAACCTTTCCCCCACCCCCAGTGGCAAAGACCGTACTAATTAGTCAGATAAAAAAGTAAATAAATAAAATCTTTTAAAATACATGTTACAAATGGTATAACTGGTTATACAGAAACTATTTAATAATAAGCTTTTGGTTATGACAAAGGTACATGAACATGTAATTTTTCTATTATTCAAACTCATCTATTTTATGACTCATCCTTTTATTACAATGTAATACACATATACAAATTTCAGCCCTTTAGAGATCAGTGGGTTTTAGCATATTCATAGAACTGGGCGCCACTATCTAATTTTAGAACATTGTCATCATTTCAAAACATCCCCGTGAGCAGTACCTCCCTCTGCTCTCTTCCCAGCTTCTGGCAGCCTCTAATCTGCCACTTCCTGTCTGTGTAGACTGGAATTACAGGCATTTCATATCAATGGAAGAAGCACATACCATAAGGTCTTTTGTATCTGGCTTTTGTCACTTGGCAAAATATTTTCAAGCTTCATCCATGTCGTAGCACTGTATCCCGACTTTATTCCTTTTTATGGCCAAATAGTATTTCACTGTATGAATACTCACTTTTTATTTGTTCATTCGTGAGTTGATGGACATTTGTTTTGTTTCTGTTTTTTGGTATTATGAATAATGCTGCTATGATTTTTGTGTCCAAGTTTTTATGTGGAAATATGTCAAGCACCTCATTTTTTGGTGAAAACCTCAATCTTCGGCAAAGAAAGAAACAAATTATTTTATGCAAATGAAAGGTCTCAATGATAAGACTTACAGCAGGGCACATAAATGAATAAGACAGATCCAGGAATGCAAGTTGAGGTTCATCCCTTTCCTAGACCAGTCCTGCCACACAGTAGCAAGTGGCCTCTCTGGGCTTCCTCCAACTGCTATGGGGACGCATGGGCCCTCCACCCCGGGGTACATAGCAGAGGGTGAATAAAGCTGGCAACCCCAGCCACAATCCTAAAAACTCCATCTCCATTTCCTGGATTATGAAGTGGAAAACCCTGACATTCTTCTCAAATGACCTTAAAAAGTATTCTCACTATTGCCCGAAGCAGATCAGTAGACAATCAGATTTTTATTCATGTTCCTTTGCATTGTGACGCAGGACTTCATCCAAAGGAAAAGAGCCGATTCAAATAAGCAGTTTTAATAAAAGAATTATTCAACCTATTTTATTAAAAAATTGCTAGGACAGAAATACAGTTAAAATTTACTTTGTTTCTATGTTGATTAAATATCAAAGGTGTTTTCCAAATGTCTGAAGAATGAGCCATAGAGGTTACACGTGAACTTCTTCACCCTCAAGTAAAATAATATTATGGGGCTCAAGCACATAAAACTCAATTTATTCCCAAACTAGAGGTTCAGAAGATCACTAATTATGAGACTATGTAGGACAAAAAAAAAAAAAATGCTTTGCATTCTCCAAATTACCAGAGGTGGTTTGCTAACTAGAGTCTAAGGACAAAGAGCCTCACCTCCAATTCCACTTTGTTCTCTTTGGAAAGGACTTGAACAGAGCTGAAAGGCAGCCAGAGCCCAGAAAGCTGCAGTCAATCCCTGTTGTCAATTCAAAATTGAATCTGCATTTTTTTAAGAAACACACACACACACCAAATCACAAATAGATTGACCTCAAGTGCAATATACTGGTTCAAATCACCATGATCTTTTTTTATCAGCAAAAATGAAGACACCTTCATGAAAAAAACAGCCACAGAAGCACCATGGGCGTCTGGATCCAAACTATTCACCCTTTTAGCAGGGCGGTATAAATCATGGTTACTATTGTCCTTACTCCTATAAACAAAACCCTCTGCCTACTGCCTCGCTCCTCCCCCTTTTGCCACGCCCACAGGAGAAACAAAACAAAACAAAAGCCTCGTCGGAGCCTCCAGGCAAAGTCACTAAACCCATCACCAAAAGATAGTGGAGGCGGTGGCGGTGGCGCTGGCTTTGCCCCTAGAAAGCTGAAAAGACAAGAAACAGAAGGAGACTGGGGGGGGTGCGGGGGGTGTAGGGGTGTGGGGGGGGACACAGTAGAGAGGAAGCGTGCAACTCCAGGTTCATAAGGCAAATCTGCCCAATGCCTGTTGTTGCGAGGCCCTTGGGGCCTCAGACAATTTAAATGATTAGAAAACAGCGTTTAAATTATTAAGTGAAAGTCAAAAGAAGAAAAGTATTTTATGATATATGAAAATTAAACCAAAATCTAATTTCAGTGTCTATAAATAAAGCTGTGTTGGAACACAGCCTTCGCTTGCATATGGTGTATAGTTACTTAAAAAGGGCTGCTGCGGAGGTGAAGTAGGGTAGTGAGGGCAGGGATCACGTGGCCGGCCTGCAAAGCTGTGACTAACAGTCATAGGACCTCTACAGAAAAAAGTCTGAGGACCCTTCTATGGCCTAACCCAGCACAAGTATACATCTTACCTCCAATCTCTAAAATAGATCTCTAGAAAGAGGGAAAGTTCTAAAACACCTGTGTTCACGGGGTGGTGGGTTGGTGGGCACTGCATTGGTGGAGGTGGGTAACTTAGGTGTGATTCCTGTCCAAGGAGCCACAAAACCTGTCAGACGGTATACACCAAGTTTCCTGGGTTGATAGTCTTTGCCTACAAACGACTTGTCTCTTTTTATGAATTTGTTTCAAGCAACACAGCTTATCAGGGAACAGAAGAACACATTAGCTGCCCACAAATTAGCATTTAGTACAATTATCTACAAAAGGGACAAGGAATCCATTTACATTTCAAATCTTCTTCACTCCATTTAGCCTGAAACTTTTTTCAAGTAACATAACACATCCAGGAACACCAGATAACTACTTCTTATCAATTTGGACGCCATTTTTGAAATCCACCCTTTAATAACGTTGCCCGTGTGATGGTGGGGGAGTGAAGCAAACAGAATAACTAATGAGTAGAAATTGGAAGCCTAGCAAGCTTACTGACAACAGCCAAAATGCTATGATGTCAAAGTTTCATTAATTAGATGTGTTAATCAACCGCTCCCTACATACTCAGGTTTCCTTAACTCTACCCTGTACTTTCCAGAGACAGCAATGAACTTTCTTTTGCCTAATTAAAAACTAACGTGCAGAAAAATGTCTGGAACCAGACTTCATAATTTAAATGTCATCCAGTTTATTTTGTGTCTAATAATCAAGTAGCTATGTTTTTGTTCTTACGAGGGAATAAAGGTAATAACTATTCTAAGTGTTTCCAAATTCTGGAGTGGGAATTAGAAGACTTACTAGCTGATCTTAAAAGATTTTGCTCCCCAAATCTTAGCTGTCCTCTTCCTCATCTCCACAGGACTGCTAATTGGTGGTTTGCTTTTCGTGGCTCCTTTTAGTGCCATAGTAACATGGTGGTCTAAATTTTAGTCACCATTTGCTTGTGCTTAAACTCTTCGGTTCCTTCTTTATTATTTTTTTAATCATTCAAAATAATTAAGTAAATGCCAGGTTGCAGAGAGGTACAGATGGTGGGGGAGTCTATGGGAAGCCCATCTGGCATATCAATGTGCCCAAAAGCCAGTAATCCCATGGTGGCTTCCAATTCGATGGTGGCTAGGACAAATGTCACCTCCACAGCCTCCCTGCCAGCCAAAGGATTTGCCAGACTGCTGCTTAGGCCAGAAAAGATGCTGACTAAAGACACCCTGGTCTCAGTTCACTGATTGCAGAAATTTGATTTCAAGATTCACAGGAAGTAACACAGTCCGACTTCCTTTGTATCTATAGTAAGTCAACCATATTTCCACCCTGTCCGTGTGCTGTGTGGTGGACACTTGTGCATAGAAGCCCCCTCCTGTGGAATATAACCTCCAATACCTCTACAAGATCATCCTTATCACATTTATATTTTATGAACTATATTTCATGAAAAAATCCTCCTTAAAAATTAAACATGGATAGAATAATACTCCTACAGAACGTTTTCCCATGACTAAAAAAATGCAATTATTCTCAACATTACACAGAGGTAGACTTTATTATAATCTTCTGAACAAATGATGAGCTAGCAGAATTAGGAAATAAACACATTTCCCCTCATTTTTACCAGCTAATAACCTATACTTGGGGGAAAATAAAAACAAACATACTGGTATTCTTAATCACTTGGTAGAAAAGACTAATAGAACGCCATGTAAGTGGATTAATATGTGCAAACAAAGAAAAAATACCCAGAGTTTGAAATCAACTTACTTATGTTATAAAATAATACAAATCATTCAATAAGTATATCCCGGGAAATAGCAGAGCCAAATTTATTAAGACATATAACCCTCTGGGCCTCAGTTTCCCAAGGAGAAAATGATCTCAACATGTGATTATTCAGATTAAATGAGTTCTTAAAGCACCTGGCATATTGTAAAGTACTCCACAGTGTTAACTATCGTTACTTAATTATTAAAATGATTCCTAGAGTTTCAATCACATTCTCCTCTGAAGAACCTTACCTTTTTTGATGCATAAAGAGACAAAAAAATAAATGGTTCACGTAATGAGACTAAATCTGGACAAAGAAGATAAATTAGAAAGAAAGCTGGGAAAACAGGAGAAAGTGCGATGCTCAGAATGATAATTAAGCGGCAATACACAGTGAAACCATAATTTATAAGAGATCACAGAGCAATGTGGTCAAAGAAGGAGAGAAGTAGGGTATGAAACTAACGAAGGAAAATAACAATGCCATTAAAAGCAAGGCCAGGCGCTCAGCAGGGCTGACAACTAACACGGGAATTGAAGCCACAACAGAGGAATTTATTGCCCTTTTCATATTTCATTTGAAAGATTTTTAATGATTATTTAAACTTCCTAGCACTGCCACAACAATAGAAGCCACGGGAACTTTGGGGTGGGCACCAAAGGATACTCTGGAAGTAGGCAAGTTCTTCAGGTTGGAGTAACAGCAATTACTATAAGGCACTTCTAGGCCAAAGGCAAATCAGGTAAATTTTTAAGTCTACCAAGAAAAGATAGGTTCACGCCTCCAGGAATAACCTGAGCTGGGTTTTACTAATTCCAATATAATCAGGTTCCTCTGGGGACAAGGAGAACAAGACAGAACAGGAGGAAGTGACTTCTTTTGACACCTTCTCTCTCACAACCTCAGAGCAGTGCAAAGGGCCTGAAGGGGTGGTCCAGGGACATTCTTTTGAGAAGCCAAATGACAGCTAGTATTCGGCAAGGCCCCCTGGTGTGAGTTTAGAGATGAAAATGGCAGGAGGGGGCAGTGCTGGTAGTTTCTATTAGGTACAGCAGATAAAATTTAGGGTGGTGGGTGGAAAGAAGATGAGAGTTTTCCACAGACAGAACTTCAACTAGCCTTTCTAAAAAGCCTCTGAAAATACAGAGCACTTGGAGCATATCCCATACCCACCCCCAGAGCGCTCTCTCTTTGCTAAACATGGGTTGGGCGAGCATTTGCTTCTGTGGTTGCCTGCCTCTGTCACCCCTTCCCTCCTTCTGCTTTGTTTGTTTGTTGATTCATATTGCCCTGTTAGCTAGTTGAAGAGGTTACTACACACAGAATTAATTTATTCTAGCTCCTGGCCCAGGAAAACATATGGCAATTGTGACGGAACAATAGTTATCTGCAACCTTGTAGTCACAAACTCAAGAGGAGCAAGGAACATGGGTACCCCGCCCACCTCCCAGCAGACAGTGCATTTGTGACTCTACTCAACACCCTCCCGTCTTCTCATTATGCCTTCTGTGTTCTCTCTCGCAGCTTTCTCCAAGGTCTAATTTAGCCCGTCTTGATGGACAGCCCATGAGGCTGCATAGCCTAGGAATGAAAATCACAGGCTCTGCAACCAAGCTACTTAGGTTTGCCTCTACATTGTGATCTGGGAAAAATTAATATCTCTGTGCCTCACTTTCCTTATCTACTCAGTAGGAGAAAAATAATAGTGCCTGTCTTCTAGGGTTGTTTTGAGGATTAAATGAGCTACTATTTGTAATGTGCTTAGAATAATACCCCATGGAAACCATTATTGCCATACGACCTGTCTAGGAAGAGAAGAAACTTCCATAACGGTTCTTCTAAACAATGGCCCAGGACACCTGCTGACTTACCCCCAGCAACCTGCTGACTCTGCTAAGCCACTGCCCTCCCGTCGACGTGTGGGGCATGTATCCTTGCCAGTCCATGAACACTTCAAATTCGAACACACTATGTTCCCTGCAATTCAGGGCTTTTCCCCTCTCCAATTCGTCAAATGACATTCATTATTTTGGTGTCAGATATAATGCCCCTCCTCAAGGAGACCATGTCTGACCACCCTTTTTTATTATTTTATTTTATTTTTTTGCAGTTTTTGGCCAGGGCTGGGTTTGAACCCGCGACCTCCGGTACATGGGGCCGGCATCCCACTCCTTTGAGCCACAGGTGCTGCCCTGACCACCCTTTTTAAAGAAGTCTCTTCCCTTGTCCATTCCCTACCTTATAATCAGTTGTGATTTTTGTTTTGTTTTGTGTTGTTTATAGAAACAGGTTCCACATCTTTCGCCCAGGCTAGAGTACAATGCCACAATCATAGCTCACTGCAACTTCAACTCGGCTCATGCCGTCTGCCTGCCCACTTCAGCCTCGCTAATACTTGGGAATACCAGGCATGTTTGGCCATATTATTATTTTTATTTTTTGTAAAGACTGAGTCTCACTAAGTTGCCTGGGCTGGTCTTGAACTCTCAGCCTCAAGCATTCCTCCCACCTTGGCCTCCCAAAGTGGTGGGATTACTGCTGTGAGCCCCCATCCCCAATCTGATTTAGTTTCCTATGATCACTGTATCTGAGGTTATTGTTCTCACTTACAGTTGACCCTTAGTATCTGTGGGTTCCATATCCACGGCTACAACTACCTACAGGTAGAAAACACTTAAAAAAGAATACAAATAAAAAATGTGGTATAATAACTATTTACATAGCATTACATGGTCGAGGTATTATAAGTAATCTAGACACGTTTTAAACTATATGGGAAGATGCATGTAGGTTTCAGGCAAATAGATACTATTTAAAATCAGGGACTTGGGCCTCCAGGTGGGGAAGCCTGGACCCAATCTTCCCCATACCAAAGAACAACTTCATTTGCACATTTGTAGACTGGAGCTTTATGAGAACAAGCACCTTGCTTCATTCACTGCCTGGTTTTGGAACCAGGACCACTACCTGGCACCAAGTACTCCAGTGTTTTCTAACTCAGTTTGCCAAATAAATTCTATGTCACAAATTTTATAAAACTCCATTAATTTCAAAGAATTTTGCTCTCACATATTTTGTTTAAGAAATGTTTTCATCCATTATGTTTAAAATAAAAGTACTTTGCACTTGGCAGGATAAGCTCAAGCTATCCAACATATTCAGATTTATGGAAAACTCCACTGCTCCTACAATAGGAGGTGATAATGAAGTTCTCTCTATAGTTTTCTCTCCTGTACACTTAACACAAAATCTTGCACAAGTTCAACTTCAGTACATTCTGAGGAGGACAGTAGTGATCTACCTATTTTAGGTATTTATATTCAAATATAAATGTCCATGAACAATAATTTCTCTAGTCCTTCAAGGAACCATTTAATTGTTTTTATTAACATTTAACTAAACACATGTTCTTAAAAAAACAAAAACCTACTAGCCTTCAGAACAAAGAGTTTTTAAAAATAGGGCCGACTCATCCCTTACTAGTTTCAACAAATGACCAGGTGGCATCTACTAAGAGTTCTCCACAAAACCGAAGTCATTTGATAAGTGCCAGATCACTCAGCTAACAGGAGAACATGTGTGTTGACTCCTAATTTGATGGTGGCTCTCTACACAATCCTAATGCATTTTAGTGGATCCAATTTACTTTCATAAAGCATTTCCTGTGTGTAACAGCATAAGTGTTAACTCATCTGAGGGCAGTTCTATGTCTTACTTATGATCTCTAATACTTAACTGAGAGATAATACATAGGCAGAATTTAGTGAATATTTGTTGAGAACCATATGAGAAATTTTCTGAGCGTCCCAGGACTTGAACTTGGAGAACAGAAAGAGCTTAGATTTTGGTAACAGAGTAAACCAAGCTGCAATCTCAACTCTGACTCTTCGGCAAGCTTCTCCACATGTCAGACTCAATTTGGTTCCATGTTAAATGGAGAAAAGAAATCCTACACCTTGCTGGACTTGCTGCTGGGGCATTAGATAGGGTATTTGTAAAGCACTGGGCTTGGCACAAGGCATGGCCTACACAAGGGGTATATGGCATGGAAGGGAGTTTGCATGCTTTGCAACAAACTTATCAGAGGTGATGAGACTGCTGGGGGACATTGTAAGCATAAAGGGAGTGTGATGAGCAGAGCCTGAAAAAAGTGTGAGGGTGTATCTCGGCGATGGTGACCACAGGAGAATGGCTGGGGCAACAAGACAAATGAATGGACCCAAAATCATTAGAAGCGATAAACAAATTCAGTAACGTTTCAAGATACAAAATCAACACACAAAACCCGATAGCATTTCTATATACCAGTAGTAATCAATCTGAAAAAGAAACCAAGAAAGTAATCCCACTTAACAATAACTACAAATAAAATAAAATGCCTAGAGATAAACATAATTAAAGAAGTGAAAGATCTCTATAATGAAAACTATAAACCATTGATGAAAGAGGTTGAAGAGGGCACCAAAAAATGAAAAGATATTCCATGATCATAGAAGAATCAATATTATTAAAGTATCCATACTACACAAAGCAACCTACATTCAATGCAATCTCCATCAAAATACCAATGACATTCTTCACAGAAATAGAAAAACTAATCCTAAAATTATACGAAACCTTAAAGACCCAGAATAGCAAAAGCCATCCTAATAAAAAAAAAAAAAAAAAAAACCAGGGCTGGAGGAATCACATTACCTGACTTCAAACTATACTACCTAAACAGCATGGGTAGCAAAAAGAAAAAAAATCCGGACGCAAAGACTAGTGGAACAGAATAGAGAACTCAGAAACGAAACTACACATCTATACTGAACTTATCTTCAACAAAGAGGCCAAGAAAATACGCTGGGGAAAGGACAGTCTCTTCAAAAAATGGTTCTGTGAAAACTGGATATTTACAAGGAGAAGAATGAAACTAAACCCTATGTCTCACCATATATAAAAAACAACAAAAATGGATTAGAGATGTAAATCTAAGACCTGAAACTGAAACTACTAAAACAAAAAAGTTGGGGAAACGCTTTAGGACATTGGTTGGGGCAAGGATTCTTTAGTAATTACCCCTAAAGCACAGGCAACCAAAGTAAAATTAGAGAAACAGGATCACAACAGTTAAAAAGCTTCTGCAAAGGAAACAATAACAGAGGGAAGAGACAACCCACAGAATGGGAGAAAATATTTGCAAATTACCCAGCTGACAAGGATTAGTAACTAGAATATAAAAGGAACTCCAACAACTCCATAGGGAAAAAAAATCAAATAATCTGATCAAAATGGATTTGAATGGACATTTCTCAAAAGAAGACCAACAGGTACGTGAAAAGAATGCTCAACATCACTAATCATTGATCTTTAAGGAAAAGCAAATCAAAACTACGACGAGACCTAAGTTACAATGCCTTTTACCAAAATGGCAGGCAATAACAAATGCTGGTGAAGATGTGGAGAAAGGGGAACCCTCACACACTGCTGCCAGAAATGTATTAACAAATTAGTGCAGCCTCTATAAACAACAGTATGGAAGTTCTTCATAAAACTAAAAATAGAACTACCAAATGACCCAGAAGTCCCACCTTTGAGTGTAGATCCAAAGGATTGTAATTCAGTATATTGGAAAGATAACTGCACGCCCATGTTTACTGTGGCACTGCTCAACAACAGCCGAGATAGGGAATCAATCCAGGTGTTCCTCAATGGATGAGTGACTGCAGAAACTGTGGTACATGTACACAATGGAATATTATACAGCCATGAAAGAGAACGACCTCCTGCCATTTGGAACAACACGGAACTGGAGGACATTATATTAAGTGAAATAAGCCAAGCACAGACAGATCTCTCGTGGTCTCACTCACATGTGGGAGCTAAATATTAAAAATAATTGATTTCATGGAGAGAGTAGAATGATGGTTACGAGGGACTGGGAAGGGCAGCAGAGAGGGGGGTAACATGAGGATGGTTAATGGTGCAAAAATATAGCTATTCAGATGGAAGGAACAATAAAGTGAAAGCACAACCAAGTGGTGGCTATAATGAACAGTAAGTTAGAGTGCACTCCAAAATAACCAAAAGGGTAGAATAGGAATATTCTTAACATAAAGAAATGATAAATGCCTGAGGTGATGGGTCCAATCAATCATCCTGATTTGATTAATTCACACTGTATAACTATATCAAAACATCACATAGGATATACCACTACTATGTACCCATAATACTTTGAAAAAGGTTAAGAAATTTTTTAAAAGGGCAGGAGAATGTACTTAAGATGCAGGAATGAGGCTCTGAACCCAGGCCGAGGAGTTTATACTCTGAGCTGTGAGGCTGGCTAAATAAGGATGCACTAGGAGTCTAGAAAAGGGAGCTGTACAGCAAGCAAAATAATACTAATAATGATAATAAAATCAAAAGAAAGCTTTGAAAAGGTCAGGAGTAGGAATGGGCCTGAGCGATGATCCATTCTACAACTGCTACATTTTTACAGAAATGGATAACCAGAGGGCAAAGGAGGTAAGCTCAGGGTTCCAGAGCAAACTGGTGCCTCTATTTAGACTGGAATCCAAGTCTCCTGACTGGGAAGCTAGGACTTCTCCCCCAGTGCAAAATATTGAGTATGTGTGTCTGTGTATAGCAAAATATGGCATGATTTAGGTGTATATATATACACACACACACACACATATATATCATGCCACACACATAAATATATATATATTTATAAACACACGAGTATAAAAATACACATATCGGACCATGTTTAAGTGAAAGTATCCACCAGTGTGTACCTTCTGGTGACAGGGAACAATTTTCCTGGGACACAGAAGCAAAAGCTGCTGGAAGCTCTCCCGTCTTTAGCCCTCTCTCCAGAACTGGTGCAAACTCCCCTCTGTTTTTCCTTCTCCTCTGTGGGTTCGCTAATCCTTCCCCATGTGTTCCCCATGAGGATGGTTAATGGTGCAAAAATATAGCTATTCAGATGGAAGGAACAATAAAGTGAAAGCACAACCAAGTGGTGGCTATAATGAACAGTAAGTTAGGGTGCACTCTAAAATAACCAAAAGGGTAGAATAGGAATATTCCTAACATAAAGGATTCCTTTATGTTAGGAATGTGTTTGATTCCTATCAGAAGCATAAACCTAGCACTACCCGGATCTCTGAGCTGAGCTGCCACTGGCATTTCTAATTACCCACTGTCCACATCCACGGGACACAACACACAGCCCTGCGACGGGACACTCTAACCTCCCTCCTCACACATCTGCCCTGACGGATTCCTCCTCCTCCATTCTGCTTCTCAGGTACGGATACCACTTCCCTTCCCCAGGCTACAAATCTCCTCTTGTCAGCAGTTCCTCCCTGTCCTTGTAACGGATGACACATTTAGTCAATTCTACTTCAGAAAGGTCTCCCAAATTCATCTCTCAACTCCCCATGGTATTCTACTTCCGGAGACTCAGCTCAGGCCTAGAGGCTTCTGAAGAGTTGCCACCTCCCGCCCAGCCTCAGCTATCATCAAGCCATCCTCCGTTCTGGGAGGGAGCTCAGGGTCCTTCCTGAAGTCACACCTGCCTGGTCAGACCCTTGCTGACAGCTCTCCCCCAGAGTCCAGTGGTCTATGTCTGAGCACCTGTGGACATAGGAGCAATAACTAATTACAATAAAAACACAATATTTACCCAGCATCAGACCTTGTATTAGAGCTGGGTATTCTAATTACATTATTTTATTTAAACCCTCAACAGTAGATTATCTATTTATTTTTTATCATCCGTGCTATGGGTAAAGAAACTGAGGTTTAGACAGATGACAGCAATTTGCTCAAGATCACACAGTCAGTAGGTGCCAAGGCACAGACCGTGAACCCAGATCGCCTGGTACCATGGGCACCTCCCTCAGGCTAATCCAACTTGTTCTCAACCTAATTTAACTTCCCTAAGACCCAGTTTCTTCATCTGTAAAATGGGATTAATAAAACCTGCCTTGTGAGATTTTTATAAGGATGAAATGAAATAAGAATTCAAAAACGATTAGGTATTGCTACTAATCGCATTGTTTCCAGTTTCTTGAGAAGTGATCTGGAGTGTACTTAGTTCGGTGTAGTCCCACCGTGGTTTTTCTAAGATGTTTCAGGACTGCTGGGAGGAGCCAGTGCCTTTAATAGAGGCAGCCGGAACATGGGCTCCTTGTGTTAACGGAAGCAAACCCAAACAATCATTTGTGCAGTCATTCATTTGCTCAGCATGACCGACCACCCTCCCCCATGCTGAAAAGTGAGTAAACTACTCTTAGATGCTCCTTGTGTGGGTCACACACACACACACACAAATACTATTAAAGCAGGGTCAGCATTCTAGCAGAGAATGGTACAAAGCTAAGAATGTACTGATTAGTTTTACTCAGAGGGGATCAAAGTCATGGCACAAATTCCTCATAAGCACTTAGCAAATATTCATATATGATAGACTGGCTACCCTGTTCCTCTTCAATCATATTCTCTTTACAAAATTACTGAGTTTTGATTAGTCCCCAGTGAAATGTCAAGGTTGAGCTCCTGTCTGTGCTCAGGGTCATCAGGAAATCTTCATGGCAAGACCTTGAAGATCCCACTTACTGTAAGTGATCTAGCAGCTTCAAGAAGAGAAATATAAAATAACTCATCATTCAGAACCAGAGGCTATTTTCCTTAGTTATAAAAGCATTCATATAAAAATATACCTATGATTGTTTGTCTATGAAATATGCGTATCATTTAATAATAAAAATTTCCCTTCACTACACTTCTCATTCTTATCAATGTGTCTTGGAAAAGACTTAGGCCGCAGCTATCAGAGTTGTTGGAGAGTCAAAAAAGAAAATTGTCTGTCTTCCCTTAATTCTAATTCCAGTCTTCCCTTAATTCCAATTCCAGTGGCCCAGATGGCCTTGCTGACCTCCTGGGCTAGCTCATCCGTCATGGGCTGGTGAGGCCTTGGCATAACTAAGGCCTGTGAATAAAAGAGCCTGAACGGGGCAGTAAACAGTGTTGAGCCTCCCCAGCGAACCCTAGGCCCTGACTGCTTGTGAAACATGGAATGCTGACCAAACGTGGCCCTCGAAGGACCTGCGTCCAGCAGGAATGAGTCTGCACATCTGTGGTGCAGAGTGGAGCAAAAGCTCCGGTCTCCCACATGTGCATTAGGAGTCTAGAAGCAAAGGAAAAGCCTCTCCATTCTAGGGCAGCCAGGAAGACCGAGGAATTATCTAGCTCAAGCTCTGAGGATTAAATGGCCAGTCGCATGAAGGTGTATACAACACCCAAAAGCTGACTGTGTCAAAATACAAGCTCTCTCCTCCCCACCATGCTTCTGACAACCACATCGGCCTGACCTCTATCTTCAGTCAATATGGCACCCAATGACAGAATGTTTCCCCTACTCTGATATCCACATCCATTGAACCAGTTTTTCTTGGACGCTGTCCTTGTTCAAGTTATCTGACCTGGCCACACTAGCTACTAGCCAAATGGTCAACAGCTAACCCTCCTCCCCCACGTCACGCTCTTTATTTTTGTAGTTGTTTGAAGCAGCATGAGGGCTTATTGATTGCTTTATCTGTTCTTCAAGCCCACAGATGTGACAGGGACCAAAGCAGCTCACAGGTGCGTCTGCGTGAGGGGTGGCGGCTGGGGTGATGTCCTGCAGAGAAGCAGAGCATGTGGCAGCTGCAGGGAGACCAACGGCAGGAGGGTCCAATGGCTTCAAGGCCAGCGGAGGACCCGTCTGCAGAGGGTCCTAACTATTGTTATTTGATCCGGTCCATCTGTTTATTTGCTTTTAAGTAAAAGGACGGGAGACAATCCCGCCCGTCAGAAACAGAACGGCTCCCCTGTGCCTGATTGTGTCGGGGGACACAGAGCGCACCTCACTTCCACTGAAGTCTGCTCCTCACGCTCCCACCTAGAGAAAAGAGATGGGGCGTTTGTAAACTTTCAAAGGGAAGCCTTCCAAAGGCTTGAGAATAGAGAGCCTCTATCCAGCTGTGCTTCATAAGACCATAAAACTTCAAAGGGACTGTAGAACCTTCCCTACTCAGCTGAATGACAGTCGTGGGGGGGTTGAGGGAGGGAGGGAGCCCAGGCTGTGAACTACGATTGAGAATAAAATGGGGAGAAGGTTCTCCCATTCCTACCGGTGCAATGAAACAGCAGAGATTCTCTCAGCACCCGCTTGAGCATTTTTTTTTCTGAAACAAGCTTTCCCAAAGTGGAACCTTCTCTGTGCTAAACTACATGCCAGGAAGAAAAGCCACGTGGGCAGTACACAGCCCCCTTTTCCATCAAACATCCTGCTCCATGATGGCTGCTTGACTTAATGGCCTCCATCTGGGAGCCAGGGCGCTCCCAGAGGGACACAAAAAAATAGAGACCTCTGTTATGGATGCAATAAAAAAAATCACAACCCTGCGTAGTCCCCAAATACAGACCAGGCAATTTCTAACGCTTTGCGTTTGTTATTCATTTACACTGTCACTTAGGAACGAGCCACACCCCAAAGGTTCAAGAAGAATACATGATGAAGAAATATTCAATCAAGAAAATTCTATCTGCATGATTGTTTTCTGAAGATTAAGACTATGGTGATTTGGAGTCACCGTTTTTTCCCTTCATATTTAGCATTTAGTACTAGTATTTGGGGGCCAGTTTGGGAATCACTGCTACGAAATAGCAATTGTGGGACCCAGCCCTGCAATTTCTGACGCTGAACTCAGAGGGGCTTCTCCAGTGATAGTTATAAGGGTTGCTACGTAACCTCACTCTTTTCTCCCAGAAGTGAGTGTCATTTGTGCAAAATACAAAGTATTTTTTCCAGCTGGCCTAGGCCTGTAATCCTAGCACTGTGAGAGGTTGAGGAGGGGGGATTCCCGGGGCCCAGGAAGTTCAAGACCAGCCTGAGCAAGATCAAGATCCCATCTGTACAAAAGAAAAAAAAGAAAGAAAAGAAAAATGACCTGTGTGTCTTGGCAGTCCCAGCTACTTGGGAGGCTAAGGCAGGAGGAATGCTTGAACCTAGGAGTTTGAGATTGCTGTGAGCTAAGTGCATGCCATAGCACTCTGGTAAGACTCTTTCTCAAGGAAAAAAGAAGGTATTTTTTTGTACCTAGACCATTTTGTTTTGATTTTATAGCACTCAATTAATAAACAAGCAGAATAGAAGCAAGATGGTCAGTGTCTCCTAACCTTCCATGTCCTGTAACACATAATCATCTTTAGAATCTGAAGAGAAACAACAGACTTATGTAATTGCAATTGCATAGAGAACCGCTTGTTTCTGCCTAGATTTGAATTCTGGTCTCCCCCCTAAACCTCCTTTCACTACTGGCATTATGAGTAGGTGTGTGCCCATGGGCAGAGAGTTTAACTTTCCCAATCTTTAAAATGAAACCAGCATAAAGAAGGCGCCTGCCTCACAGGCTGTTGTAAGGCAGCAGAGCACTGTCATTAAAAACTCACTGGGTTGGAATATTATGCAGCCTTAAAGAAAGATGGTGACTTTTCCTCTTTCATTTTTACATGGATGGAGCTGGAACATGTTCTCCTTAGCAAAGTATCTCTAGGATGGAAGAAAAAGTGTCCAATGTATACACCCCTAATATGAGACAAATTCTTTATCATTCAAGTGAAGGCTACAACCCATTTATTGCACAGGAAGACAGGGAAAGGGGAGAGGGAGGGAAGGGGAGGGAGAGGGTGGGGAAGAGATGGGACAAAGGGTGAGATTACATGTGTGGTCCGTATTCGAAGGGTCAGGAGAAAACTTCTAAATATGGATCAAAAATGTTTTCATATAGTAAATGAGAAAATATCATGAATGGTATGTCAATCAGGTTGATAAAAATATCTCAGATTGCATGTGAAACCCCCACACTGTACCCCATGGTTGAACTAATGTACACAGCTATGATTCAATAAAAAAAAAAAAGACTAATAGCATCAAGGTCAATTAAAAAAATACATAGGTAAAACAGGATACATATTAATCTCTATTAAAATTAAGAAAATAACTTCTAAGAAACTGAGTTACCCTAATGTAGTTACTAGAAGATAGAAAATAACAAGAGGAGTTAAATTGTGATGTTATAGAATGTGTTGAGCTGTACTTCATGTTGACTTGTTCTCTTAGGCCCATGAGAAGAAAAGTCAAATTATTACAATTCCATAAGCAATGAGTCTTCAATCAGAAAACAAATGTGAATATTCCTAAGGGAAAACTCTATTTCATTCTGACGTGGAGGTAGCACACTGTGTAGGGAGTCACTAAGAAAGAAATAGAAGGTCTTAGGGTTGGGCCAAGAGGTAAAGAATTTCTGTTTTGCTTATTACACTTTCTGGCATGATCTTGCCAAAGCTTTTTAGGTTTGGTGTTCCTATTGTGAAATTCAGAGCAAAATTAAATAGCAAATTTGAATAACTAAATGATGATGGTACATGTCCTCTCTGATTCAATGTTAATAATAATAATATCTAACCTCTACAAACAGATCGATGTGTAGTTTTTAGATTTAATTAAATCATTAAAAACTAAATTTCTTCCTGATAAGTTTGGGAACGCATTATTATTTTTGTTTCTCTGATGATTCATTGATTTTCTTTGTCCAACAGTAGTAAATTCTAGCAAATGTAAAATCCATGCTTTGATCTTATGTCATAAGATCCTTAAGCCAATGCTCTTTCTCTTGCATATCAAGTGCTTTCTTTAGTGGAGTATCTAATAGAAATTATGATATTTATACTTAAAATATTGGTTAACCACATAGACAGGGCCATGGTTGTGGTCCATGAAGACATATAGGTAATTTCTTATTAATATTACCTACAATCGTTATTTAAAAATAACAGGAAAATTGCATCCAGGTAATTGGATCCTTGAGTTGCCATTTTATAAGATGCAGAGGAATAAATAACACAAGGACATCCAGGTAGCTATTCTGGGTATAATAAGTTACGTAGAGGCAAGTGAAATGATAGAGCCCGGAAACTTCTTAAATACCCAGTGAAACAGGACAACAAATATTTGTGAAACTGCACAGAACTAAATGAAAATGTTTTAATAATCAAGGAGGCAATTCTCATTACGTTAATTCAGCATCATGTGTGACATAATTAGATGTATTTAGATGTTATAACTTCTTTCTCCAGAAGATACTGAAGCCACTTGGAATAATTTAATAAACCGTGATCAAACCTGTACTTTGAGTGCAAAAATGTGCTAGTTGTGCTTTAGGGAGTTAAGCAAAAGGATGTTGTGCCCTGCTATCTAGTTATTTTCAGCACAAATTGACTAGCACACAAGGAATCAAGTGTTAAATTCTGTGTAATTAGCAGCCAATATAGCATCTAGATGCAAGGATGTACAGTACTTTCAATAAGGTTTGCTGTATAAATGCAGAATAGTGCATATAAAATGATAAACAATTACATGTTCTTCATTTCAAAATCCTATATGTGAGATTTGTGCCTATATTTACAGTCCTATATAAGGCTCACAGTGCCATATTCTCCCAACAGAGATTGCTGGTTCCCATGTGAAATGCATGTTGACTCAGAATCAGAAGGAGGCAAATTCAAAAGTCTCTAGATTGCTGTTTATATTGACTATGTCAGTTAAAGTAGACCAAAAATGTGGCTTGACAAATGTAGGTTTCTGCTCACCGAAGGGTCCACTTATTTTGAATCTGTGTGGATACTGCCTTGGGGCAAAGCTTTGCCACAAGAACAAACAAAACAAAACAGAACACTTTTATGTGAAACATTAAAAATGCACCTTTCCTGGTGAGAGTGCAAGAATTAGGAGCCAAAGAAAATATTTAAAAATTATTTCTCTGAAGTTTTTCAGTTATTATGTTGAACTAATAATTAATAATTCTCTATTCTTAATTGAAAATCATTTCCTAAACTTGGGTATAACTTATATGATCAATAAAATTATGTGAAACCTGCCTTATTAAGAGTTCAATAATTTGAGGAAAAATATATAATTCTTATATTCCTTACATCAAAAATTTCTCTTACCTAAGAAATGAGTTGACCTGATCTCTTATTATTTTGTCTAGCAATTTCTGTTAGTGTTTTTCAAGTTACAGCCCAAAATAAAGCAAAATACACTGGATTTTGTAAAATATGTATATGATGACTGGGCCCTTGAGAGTGAATATGCTATTGTCTATACCTAAAAATAAAGAGCCTATTTTTAATTTTGTGGGAAATTATAATATTGTTTAAAAATATTTACTATGAATAAGAATTTGAAAAGCATAGATAACTAAAAAACTATTTTATAGCCAATGTAAGTATTTTTCATAGTACGGTGGGTAAGTCTCAATCTGTGGGTTGTGATTCACAGGAACTGTATTAAAGGGTTGCAGCATTAGGAATACTGAGAACCACTGTCTTAGTATTTTATCATGTGTTTTCTTAAGAGAGTTCAATAACATAAAATATAATTGGCCAAACATTTCATTTTTTCTTTTATTTTTATTATATCCTCTTGGATTTAGATTTTCCAGTAAACTCATGATTACCCTACATATATTCACGAGTGTTTGGGCAGTAATTATTACTAGAACAAAGAGCTAACACTGGAAAATGAGCTATGTTACAGACTTTGTAAAAATGATTTTTTGAAATACTTTACGTGAAAGAACAAAATAAACTTCTTAAGGATATAAATACCATCAATGGAGTAAACATGTGTCTCAGTTTTCCAGGGCAGTCCTGGCTTATATTTTTATGCTCCAAAGTATTGTGGGATGGATAAAATGTATACAATATAAGGTCCACTAGTTACATTTATCCATGTACTACATAGAAATGACGAATAGCACATAAACGCTAACAGTGATTACATCAGAAATGCATTTGGGAAACTCAAGTCTCCTTTCTCAGAAAAGTTTTAAAAAAGGATTATTTCTAAGATAGATTTAGTTGACACTGAAAAAGTTCCTTTTTTCAATTCTGAATATGTATTTATTGTGAATTTCTTCTGAAATGCATCTTATTTGCTGAATATTAATCTTGGTTGTGAAAAGAGAAAGTTTATTTAAATTTGCATTTAGGCGTTTGACTTAAGTAGCAATTGATTAAAATACCAAGGTCTACATTTCACTTAAATAATTTAAACGTTAAGTTGTAAAGATTCCAAATAATATTGACATACTAGCAAACTAGTACGTTATCATCATACTGATATAACTTATAAAAGTATTATTAATTTATATATTTTTCTTCAAAAGCTCAATCATGTTTGACATCACTTTGTAAATACAGTGAAGCTTTAAATATAAAGGAATGTGGAATAATGTATATGCACACATTAAAGAATAATACAAGGTATTTGTCTGGAAAATCTTTTAGCATTTTTGAAAAAGTATCAGCATATTTATATTTGTAGTCTCATTCTGCCATCTAGTGTTAAACATTCTCAAATTATAAAAAGTTGCTCTTTTACTAGAATAAAAATGAAATTCTCTATTTTTCTCTATTAAAAAGATCTCAATAGCTAGGGAACATTTCTAAGTAAACCTTCCAAGCACTGATGAACTTGATAACTACAGCTTCTTATTATAAGAATCTTCTTATATAAAATATATAAACTCAAGCTTCATATAAGCTGAAGACAGTATGTGTTTCAGTAAATATTAAGTACAAAGGAAACAAATCAGTACATAAATATTAAAAAATTATTAAAAATTACAATTTAAAATGCCATATCATCTTTTGGCTTTCAATATGTGTGTGTGTGTGTGTGTGTGTGTGTGTGATTCAAATGTAGGCAAGGCTAGGCCAAAGTGGACTGATACCTATATATCTGATAATGAATATAAATAATATATTCAAAAACTCACAATAGATTGATAAATGTCTCTCACATGTGAAGGCTCTCATTATGTCCTATCATGAAAAATGTTTGTTCTGCCACTATTTGTTAGGAAAAATGTCAATCATTAATTGTCTATAATTATCCTATCACTTAATAACATCTGACATTTGAGCGAAAAAATGTTTGTTGCATACTAATTACCTCCAAGATCTATCTCTATGAACATTTATATCATCAAAAAATAAGGTTTATGAACTGAAGTCATATATGCATCATATGCATATATATGCATCAAACATATATTGATTGATCATCTACTATGTGCCAAGCATTTGGATAGATGCCCATAATCTAAAATTTGGAAATGGGGACATAGTCCGTATTTTAAAGGAACATACTATTTGCCCTCGGGTGGAAATTTAGAAAAATATACTTGTTTGTTCACATTGCTTTATATTCATGTTATGTTAAGAAACAATATCTTCAACGATTGAAACAGACCAGGACTATGTAAGTAAAAGGTGGAATGTAAAGATAACCTACCCCTTGTAGGAAAGCACTTTCTCTGAAGGTGTAATTCAACTGGAATCCAGAAGAAATATGGGGTTTTGCCTAAGTGGGAAAGAAGTCTGTTCCTGTTTTGGCTTTCCATAAGCATAGCTTGAGAGAAGGATTTGAGTGCAAGTGGTTTATTGAGGTTTGCTCTTCAGATTTTTGAAAAAAGCAGAAGGGAGGGAAGGAAACAGAATTGGGAAGAAGGAGGTGAGCAAGAATGTAGTCTGGTGTAAGTCTGGATTTGACATAATACATAGGAGTGGGGCTCTGAAACACAAACTGCAGTCTAGAATTGTTGTTCTGTCTGGAGTAGCTATTTATTGGTTTGTTCTTATCTGAGCCACCGAGAAAAGAGGAAAATATTATCTAGGGAGAGTGGTTGCCATTACCTGAGATCATTTGTCTAAAGAATAAGAGAATAAGAATAAGAATAAGAGAATACATTGTCTAAATAATAATAGAACTGGGAGGTGTTAGCAGTCAACTCTCTCAGCAAATGAGAGATGAGATCATCAGTTTAACAAAAGATGTGTGATGCCTTTCCTGTGCCCAAGCACACAATCTGGGGTCTTGAGGATTGTCCAAACCTGTCTACCACCATTGGTGTCTGTCTGGGGTCTGAATACAGGTCCTTCAAACCTGGTTCCATTTCCATAGCCAACACCCATCCCCTCACACCACATAGAGACCTGAGGAACATCCCACTCTTTCAATCGCAGCCAAAACTAACACCAATTCCTGCACTTTTGATGACAAATAGTTGTCCCACCAATGGTGCTGCCATTGCCCATGCTTTACATACTATCCAGGAAACTGAGGACCCACCTGTGTACCTGTCCAACCCACCGCCACTGCTGACACCAGTGTAAGCTAACTGGATGTCTAAGAATTAGACCATTTGGACTCATATCAGTGCCTGTGTACACCTATTGGAAGCCCAAGGACAGGCACGTTCAGCTCACTGCTGCCACAACTGGAGCCTGAAGACTGGCTCATGTGGCATTCCCATTCCCAGCAAAATTTCACTAGAGCTTCCACTAACAACTGAAGCCTAGCCACCGAGGAAGTAGCAAACGTCACTGATGCTATTTACAGCCAAATAAATCATACAGAGACTACACTACTGCATACCCTCCCCTACCCAAACCATACTATATGTTCATCTTCAGAAAAAAGTGTCTTCCCCTATGAAAGCCAATCCAAAAACTTGGAAGAAGCAACTGCTACATGGGACACAAATATCAATACAAGAAACATGGAAAACAAGGAAATACAACCCCTCCAAAGGAATACCGTATTTCTCCAATGACAGATTACTCAAACTAATGATAGTAAAGGAGCTGAGTCAGACAAGTGAACACAGCTACACAATAAAAAATAAGAAAAATAATTCAGTATTTGAATGAGAGTCTCATCAAACATCGATATCATGAAAAAGAACCCACACATAAATCCTGGAAGTGATGAATTCAATCGATGAAGTTAAAAGTATATTTGAAGTTTTTCATGATAAACTAGAGTAAGCAAAAGAAAGAATTGCATAATTTGAAGACTGATTTTCTGAAATAACTCAAAGACAAAAACAATCAACAAACAAAAGAAGTAAAAAGAATGCGTAAAGCCTACATGATGTCTGGGACACTATGCCATAACAAATGTGCAGTGGGGTATCCCAGAAGGTGAAGAGAGAAAAGACATAGAAAACCCATTAAATGAAATAATAGCTGAAATGTTCCCAGTCTACCTGTTGCACTGAAAGCTAAGAGATCCCCAAATAGATGCAACTCAAAAAAATGACTTCTGCACAGCACATTCTAACGAAACTGTCAAAAGTCAAAGACAAACAGATTCTAAACACAACAAGAGAAAAGCACTTACAACCTATAAGAGAATCTCATCAGACTAAATAGCAGATTTTTCAATAGGAATCTTATATGCCAAGACAGAATGAGATGATATATTCAAAGTATTAAAAAGAAAAACAAAAACAACAGCAAAGTTATCCTTGGTAAATGAAGGAGAGGCAAAATCTTTCCCAGACAAGCAAAAATGGGAGGAATTGATCACCACTAGACTGGCCCTGAAACAAGTGCTTGACAGATTCCTAGCCCAGAAGCAAAAGGGTAATATCTGATATGATAAAAACACACACAAATATAAAACTCAATAGTAAAGCAACATACAAATGAGAGAAATGATTCAAATGTCACTACTACAGAAAAGCACCATGATGCAAAGGTTAAAAAAGGAGAGAGAGAGAGAGAATATACAAAACAACCTAAAAAGAAATGACAAAATGACAGAAATAAATCAGCATATATCAATAATAACTTTGAATGTGTAAACACGTGCAATTTTTACTTAAAAGATATAAAGCGGCTGAATGGACATAAAAGCACAAAACAACAATATGCTCCCTACAAGAAATTCACTCCACTCTAAAGATTCATGTTGCCTAAAAGCAAATGGATGGGGGCGGCACCTGTGGCTCAAAGGAGTAAGGCGCTGTCCCTATATGCCAGAGGTGGTGGGTTCAAACCCAGCCCTGGCCAAAATCTAAAAAAAAAAAAAGTAAATGGATGGGAAAAGATATTCCATTAAAACTGAAACCAAGACTGAGCAGGAGTAGCTACAGTTATATCAGATAAAACAAACTTTAAGCTAAAACTAGTATAGACAAAGGAGGCCATGACATAATGACAAAAGGGTGCAATCAGCAAGGTGATGTAACAATTCTAAATGCATGTGCAATCCATTCACACCAGAGCACCCAGATAAATAAAGCAAGTATTAATAGATTTAAAGGGAGATACATAATACAATACGATAGTAGTTTGGGCTTTCAATAATCCACTGTTAGTATTGCACAGATAATCTGGACAGAAAATCAATGGAGACCTGGCTCTGAACTGCATTTTCCATATGCGTGTGATGTATCCAGAACATTTATCCAAAAGCTTTAGAATTTACGTTCTCATCAGCACACGGATCAGTGTCGAGGATAGACCTTATGTTAGGCCACGTGACAAGTCTCAACAAATTAAAAAACATCAAAAGTATACTAAATATCCCCTAGATAAAAAATGGAATAAAACTAGTGATCAAAAATTAGAGGAACTATGGAAATTTCTATGTACAAATACATATAAATTAAACAACGTGCTCCTGAATGACCACTGGGTAAATGAAAAAATTAAGAAGAAAATAAAAATAACTTCTTGAATATACAAACACAGCATACTAAAACCTTTGGGATACAGAAAAACAATGTGAAGAGGGAAGTTTACAGGAATAAATGGCTATATTAAAATAGTAGAAAATTTTCAAATAAATTATCCAATGCTGTACTTCTAGCAAGAAGAAAGTAAGAAACAGAGGCTGGGAAAGGGCCAGTGTGCAGGGGCTGTGTGTGTAGGTGAGGGATGGTGAAGAGAGGTTAGTTAACAGGTACAAGCAACTAGTTAAATACAAGAAAGAATAAGCTCCAGTTTTCAAGAGTAGAATAGGGGTACCTACAGTTTACAACAACATACTGTATTACCTATTTCAATATAGCTAGAGGAGGATTTGAATTGTTTCAAACACATAAAGTGATAGATACCCTAAGTGCCCTGAATTGATCATTAAATCTTCTATGCATGTAACAAAATACAACATGCACCTAATACAAATGTATAAATGTTTTATACCAATTTAAAAAGAGTGTGTGGAAGGGCTACAAATGAGACTGTACCAGAAAGACTGGTGCAATTAAACAGAGCTTGTTTCAGCGCTCTATGTGGACTGTTCCTGGAACTTAGAGACCAGTGAGCAAGAAGAGAGCCCTCTGTGAATACATGAGGACATGGAATTAGGGTATATACATTCTGTTAGGAAATTTGTATTATACTCTGTGTGCAATGGGTTCGGATAATCCAAAGCAAAGCATGTTTTAAGAACATGCTTTGTTCTAGTGAGTCTGAGTGAGGCTGGGGAAGGGAGAAAAGTAAAACAAACTTTTCCTATGTTTTTATGTATTTCTGTAAGGGATAGTTTACTTAGTGTGCAGTGTATGTATGATACCCACAAAATTCATTTCTCATGGTATTTTTGAATATTCAGAAAATAAAAATATTACAATTGGAGGACTCTATGGATTATTTATAATAAAGCATACCAATTAAGTTTTGAGTTATATGTATTAATTATTTTACAGTCATATGTTACTTAATGATGGGATGCTTTCTGAGAAAAATTTTGTTGCATGGTTTTGCTTTTGTGCAAATATCATAGAATGTTCTTACACAAACCTAGGTGGAATGGCCCACCTACTACATACCTAGGCTACACGGTACAGGCTACAAGCTTATACGGCATGTCACTGTACTGAATACTGTGGGTAAGTGTAATATAATGTGTGCACATGAACACAGAAAAACCCAGAAAAGGTCTAGTAAAAATGTGGTATAAACGATAAACAATGGTACACCTGTGTAAGGCATGAATGGACCCTACAGGGGTAGAAGTTCCTCTGGGTGAGTCATTGTCTAAGTGGAGAGTGATTGTGAAGGCCTAGGACATCACCACACAGTACTTTAGACTTTATAAACATTGTACACTTAGGCTACACTACATTTATATAAAATATTTTCCTTTCTTTAATAATAAGTTAACCTTTGCTTACTGTAGCTATTTTATTTCATTAACTTTTTAATTTTTGAAAATTATTTTACATTTTGCAATAACATTTAGTTTAAAACACATTGTATAGTTGTATAAACATTTTTTTATGTTTTTATTCTATAAGCTTTTTACTAACTTTTATTTTTACTTTTAAAACTTGTTTGTTGAAAACTAAGACACACACACACACACACACACATTGGGCCAGCCTTAAACAGTATTGGGATCAACAACATCACTGCCTTCCACTTCCACATTTCGTCCCATGGGAAGGTGTTTCATGTGCAATAACATGCATAGAGCTCTCGTCTCCTATGACGACAATGCCTTCTTCCGAAAATACTTACTGTGGCTAACAGTAAGTTTACAGTTAACTTTTCTTTTTAATAAGTAAAAGGAGGGCCCTCTAAAATAATGATGAAAAGTATAGTATAACAAGTGCCCATCAACCCATGAAAGGATTAACAAATTGTGGTATATGGACACCATGGAATATTATGCAGCCATAAAAAGATGGAGACTTTACCTCTTTTATGTTTACATGGACAGAGCTGGATCACATTCTTCTAAAAGTAAAGTGCTTCAAGAATGGAAGAAAACGTATCCAATGTACTGAGTACAATTATGAAACCAATATATAATCACCAAGACTGTGTGATAAAACATAATTATAGTCCAGAAAAAAGGAGAGGAGGGCGAGGGGAGGGGACGGGGATGGCTAGGCGGAGGGAGGGTAATCTGTGGGACCTCACCTATTGTGTATATTGCAACGGTGCATGTCAAATACATTAAGAGTGGAGTATCAATGTCTTAACACAATTAAATAAGTGAGGTGAAGGCTATATTAACTAGTCTGATGTAAGCATTCCAAATTGTATATAAAATCAGCACATTGTACCCCATAAATTCAGTAATGTACACAGTTATGAACTAATAAAAATACATAAACCTATAACATGGTCATTTTTTAATCATTATTAAGCATTATGTACTGTACATAATTATATGTTCTATACTTTTACACAATAGAAAAAGTGTAGTAGGTTCATTTATACAATCATCACAGACACGTGAATAATGTGTTGTGCTACAATGTTAGGGACAGCGATGACATCACAAGGCAATAGAGAATTTTCCACTCCGTTATAAGCCATGGGACCACTGTCATATATTCGGTCCATCATTGATTGAAACGTTATTATCTGGGCAATGTTTTAAGTAGTTTTAAGTCCCTAACAGTATCTGGTAGTAGCACTGGGTGTCTGTTTTATTATAGGGAACACTGAAGTAGAAAGTACCATTGTCGACATTGGCACTTTTTCCCCAGAAATATGCTATATAACCTTTTTATACGTTATTAAATTACATGAAAATTTTATTTTCAATTCTTTTTTTTTTTTTTTTTTGAGACAGAGCCTCAAGCTGTCACCCTAGATAGAGTGCTGTGGCATCACAGCTCACAGCAACCTCCAATTCCTGAGCTCAAGCGAGTCTCCTGCCTCTGCCTCCCAAGTAGCTGGGACTACAGGCGCCTGCCACAACGCCCGGCCATTTTTTGGTTGCAGCCGTCATTG